>VZTI01000538.1:3948995-4202983 GCA_013397865.1 Struthidea cinerea
TATATATATATATATATACACACACCAACAATCTGTGTTTAGTGTGTGTTCCAACAGTTACTGGAGAAACTCAGAAAAAACCCCTCAGCTTTTGCAGACTTCAGACCAAATCTGGTGTCTGTAAAAGCTGCCATTTGCTCAAACGTGAATTCCCTGTGCTGTGGGTGTTGGGTTTGGGGATGTGGAAGGGAAAAGCTGTGAGATGGGCTCGGAAGGGTGAAAGTCTATTGTGAAATTTTGACTGAACGAGGTGCCAGAATCACAGCCTAGCAGCAAGCACTCTATGCAGGAACTCTGGAAATGAATAAATTATATAACTGTAATGCATTTATAAGGCATAACAAAGCATGCATAATATATTGGAGGGTTATCAGTTATGAAATTAAATTCTGGTGTACCACTCGGGTATAAATTGTGTTGTGTTTCTCTCATTACCAGAGAAACTCTTGTTAACAGAGAAGATTCCTGTAAATAAATATACATAGAAAATTCTTCCATTGAATCTACAGAAATTAATAAGATGTAATGTGATTATGTGTGATTAGTCAATGAAAAACACCTCTTTTTGGTTTTTTTTGTGTACGTTTTTCCAGTGAAAAATGGTTTTTGCTTTGGTTTTCTTTTTGAAATGCAAGCTGTTATATTGTCCCTGTCTTCCTCTGTGAAAAATACTAAGTACTCTGTGCTTTAAAGACCTGTGGCTGGAACTCTAAACTCAGAAAATGTTGAAATATGTGGCTGAGATTCCAAGTGTCTCTGCAGTAGTGGGGGCTGACAGATGGGTGCCTGCTGCTGGAGAAAGCAACGGAGAGCAGGAAAAGTGGCAAAAGAACTAAAAGCGTGGGAGAACCTGAGCAGTAAAAGGGTGAAAGAGAGCAGGTTTAGATTAGATATTGAGAAGAAATTCTTCACAGTGGGGGTGAGGAGGCCCTGGCACAGGTTGCCCAGAGAAGCTGTGGCTGCCCCATCCCTGGAAGTATCCAAGGTCAGGTTGGACGGGGCTTGGAGCAACCTGGGATAGTGGAAGGTGTCCCTGCCCATGGCAGGGGGTGGGACAGGATGGTCGTTAAGATCCCTTCCGGCCCAAACCATTTTGTGATTCTGTGATTCTATATTTCTCCTAAAATCTGGATATCAAGGAATTTTTGGGAAAAGTGACTGCTAAGAGGTGTGACGTACATGAAACCATCTGCTATTCTCCCCTTAAAAATGATGGAAAGAGGATAATAATCAGAGCTGGAAGATTCCTGAAGCAAAATTCCCCTTAATTTTGAGGTATTATAAGCATGCAATGTCCTAAAAGGGTTCCACCAGTACAAGTCCCTTCTGGCGTGGTCACACTTCTGTCCAGAACACCCACAAACACAGGCTTTTGTCCTGTCTAGTAGCAGTAAATCTGTCCAACTTCTCCACAGCTGGAGATTAAAACACTTTCCAGCTTTCACTGAAGCTCATCTGTGCTTCACCTTCTTGAGCCTCATAACGTATTGGTAGGTTCTTTCCCCCTAAATATCCGGCAGCACAATAAAATACATGAAAATCTATTGTCCAGTGGACACAAATCCAACAGCTGCCTTTAGCATGCGGCTGGTTGATTTTCAGAGTGCAGTGCTGCAGGTCAAAGCCCTGATGAACACCATCCCTGGGTGAACCAGGGTGCTCTGGGGAAGGGTGGCAGCAGTCCTCTGCTAGTGTCTGTACCCAGCAGATAATTCCAGTCCAGCTACAGAAATGTGTTTATTCAAACCTCCACCAACCCAAACCCACCTTGCCTGGGGCCAGGTGCCCTGTGCTCTCAGTGCAGGGACGAGCCCCTGTGAAAGGAAAACTAAGGGAGGTTTTATTGTCCTAATGATGGCACTCTGAATTTGCACGTGGCATTTGCTACTTCGTGCACAGTGGTACTGAAAGGCAGAGCCTGCAGGTTTCCTGAGGAGATAGTTTAGTTAACTTGCAATTATCCCTGCTGGGAAAAGGCAGTAAGGTCCAAATTCTCCTCCATGAACTGGGAATTACTGTGGTATGAACAACACACCTATAGAGCACTCATATCTCCACTGTCCAGAAGAGCACATTTTAAAATCTGTGTGGAGGAAGTTGTTTTCAAAGGTTAAGTTAAATGAGCCAACTGGCACTCCACAAGGTAATTACTGATTTATTAAAAGTGTTGTATTCATTCAGCTATCTCTGTTCTGTGATGTAAGACAAGTCTAATTTTGTTTCAAAGATTAAAGGAACATTTGTTTTTTGTAAACAAATCCCTAGCTGCTATTACAAATTACATCATGCATAATCTTGACATGATAGATTGGGAGATATTTCAGTGCAACAATGCCAGTGCAACTGGAACAAGGACTGCGAGACTGAACAAAAATTGATGAATTGAGCACACGATATTTTGTATTTCATATCATAGCATAATTACTGCTTCAATATGCATGGAATAAGGGAAGTAACTCAATTATAAAAGCTTATCAGCAAGACTTACAAACAGTGAAATTCATGTGTGGATATTAAACTGACCTTAACTGACAAAATTTCCGTTGAAATGATGTTTTCCTTCAGTGCTCATAATACTTATTTACTCTGAGACCTTTTACAGAGCTGAGAAGTCTTTTAATGGGCACTTGAAATTTCATGGCCATGTTGGTATCTGCACAGCTCACGTCTTTTTGCCTCCGTTCAATTTAACTCTGAGTTGTACTATTTTAAAAGATCAAAATTCACTACCATTCACAGTGATATTTTTCCTCCTTTTTTTTTACCTTGGAAGAGGCCCTGGATTTCACTTCTAGGTAACTCTTTGTTACTAATAATTTATACAATGACCTTACCCTGTTGTCCTTAGAGTGAATAATCCTGAATTTATACAAGGATCATTATTTCCACTGTAATGCACAAGATGGGCTCTTGAAAAAATAAGTAGGTGGAAGGAGCTGTGAGCCTCAGACTCCAGGTACTCCAGGAATCTAGTGCCTACTCTGCTCAGGTGATTCTCAGCTGTGAAGCACTGAGCTCTGTTCTCATCACTACAAAAGGGAGTTTGTTTTTCACAAAATCTGTCCTTGTTCTTCTTGATCTCATTAATGCTCATACAAAATGAGCGTACGTGGAGCCTGAGCATGCCCAGCACAAGCTCCTTACAATTATGAGCATGAATTAGTGGAAAAGGGTTTGCAGAATGTGTTCAGCTCTGCCAGTTGCAAAATGTATGTGAGCAGGAGCCCTCCAAAGACAAACAGCTAAACAAAGACACTGGAATTGCTATAGTTACCAGAAAACCAAACAGAAAGCTTTAGATGAAAATTTATGATTTTATAATTCTCTTATTTTACAATACTCCCTTCCTCCATCATTTTAAAGCACTTAAAAACAGAACAAGGTTGAAATAGCTGGGCTTTCTTTCTAAATATTCATCTCCAAAAATACCTAATCAAACAGGAAAGATAATTGCCTAGTGAACCCCCTAATTCTGGGCATTATGTTGCAGTCCTCAGACTTCATATTTCTGCTTTTCTGCTTTAACAGTGGTCACCAATAGAAGAGAAGGTGGATGAACAAGAGAAGCAGGTCAGTGGAAAAGTGCTGGGAAAGCTGTAAAGACTGTATGTGTGCAGCTAATCTGAACTGTCATTGCTCAGAGACCTGAGTCCTTCTCTACACGTGCTTCGGTTTTATCAACTATCACCTCAAGTCACAGTCTGAGGTTTTACAGCAGGAGCATCTCCTGGTGCATCCTGCATGACCACAAACTGACTTTAACAAATTGCCATGGAATCCATGTGTCCACCTCATGAGGCTCCTTGAACACAGGACAATTACGAAAGAAGCACATGGTGAAGGGGTTCATCACCAGACATGTCCTTCTATTTAATAAATTTAATTATCCATTACCCAAATTCTGCAGAAGCACTCCTGTCCTGACTGGCACCTGCCATTTATAATGTGCAGTGTCCCTGACAGCCAGACATGACCATGTGCACAGAGAATGGGACCCAAAAGATGGGAATGTCCCCAAAGTGACTCTTCACCTTACTCACCAACACTGCAAAACTGCGAGCTCCAATAAAAAGCTTTCTTCCATCCAGAAAAGAATTTCCAGAAAAGTTTATCCAGAGAAGTTTTTGCTATTCTGCAGCTGCCATTTTTGGTATGATTTTATTTTTTCCATTTCCTTTCATATAAGAAATCCCTTTGCACTGCTCAGGCTGATCTGCCATAGACTCTCAGGGTTGATATTCTTTCCAGCACCACTTACAGTATCTGACTTCTCATTTGATCAATTGATCTGTGTGAGTGATTTCCCCTTTCACTTGCTTTAGGCCTTCTCCTTAGCACCAATCCTTCCCCTTTTGTCAGTAATTCAGTCTCCACACCTGTGATCCCAAAGCTGAGGCTGGAAACTGATGGCTCCCCCATAAAACACAGAGCACAGCTAAAGGAATGGTCCCATACTCAATTACATAATATTTAGTACAAACAGTGTAAGATTCAGATGTTGTTATCTCACTTTGACCTTTAGGTGCTGATTCTTACGGTTTTTGCTGCTACTTCAGCAAATTACTCCTGTCCCAGACCTTGTGATGACAGGCAGCTGAAAAGGCTTTCTCACAAAAGGCAATCTTCAGCTCTTTAATTTAGCTTTCAATGAAGGTAGAATATAATAACTTATTATGAGTGCCTCTTGCATGGGCTTCCTCAAATATTTATAAACTCATTTAAATAATTAATAAAGGATTTTTAATAAACTGTTTATATTCACAAAAGGAATGTAATTTGCAGAAAGGACGGTTTAGGTGCTAGGAAACACGGGTAGACCACATGAATTAAAAATAATGGCTTGCATTGAAAGTTTATATGACCTTTTTACAAGTTGTCTAAGGTTGCTTTCCTGTGGTGAAAAAATGTTTCTATTGATCTGGATAAGCTGTGCACTGCACAGGCTACTTTAGGGAGGGAAAAAGAACAACTTTCTATTAACTTGGGGATAATCAAGATCAAAGTTTATCCAAAGAAACAAAATATATTATGTCAGCATAAGTCTCCTTTTTTCCCCTTTTTCTCCCCCCCCCTTTTTTTTTTGAGAAATTGTTGCTACACACTAATTTCAGGAAAGAGAAACAAGTTTTTTATCCATTGCATCAAGTTTGCATTTATCACTATAGCAGGCCATTATTTAATCAAGCATAAACTATCTAAACCAGCCTGCGATCATCCTAATATGGATAATAACAATGAAATCCTATCAACAAAAGCAATTACTTCACAGGAATGCAGCCAGTTAGAGCTTTGCCAGCCTGCCTGGGCATCACTCATTTCCTCTCTCCACCTCTGGAGCTGAGTTGAGCACACAGCTCTTGTAGGACGTCAGATTCCACTGTGGCTGAAGGGGAGCAGCTCTCTCTCCATCTGTTTTCTCCCTAGATCCTGTTCCATCGGGATGTGGGGTGTTTAGCTCGTGCTGAGGTGAAGAACTCCCTGAGCTGATCTGAGCAGGTATCATGGCATGGCAGGGCTGTAAGGCTGCAGGAAAAAACTTCCCTGCCATCTTTTCCTGAGAAACCAGCCTGGGCCTGATGCTTGACTTCTGCCCTATGACCTTATAGCTCCACAAAAAAGAGAGATTATTACATTCCATCCTTTAGCTGGTAAGTAATTGCTACTGCTGGCCCAAGGCAGGTCTCTCAATACATGTGTGGGAAAGGCTGCCTTTCATCCTGGTATCATTTATCCTCTTCAAGGTCACCTTTAAACTTTGCATGAAGCATTTGAGTGCAAGCAGGTGGACACAGCTCTTTCTGAAGCAAAGGCTACTGCAGGTCCAAGAACCCCTCCTGCACTGGCTGTCCCTTATTCCAGCTGCCATCCCTTTGAGATACCAACTACTTTCTCTGCTCCAAGCAGCGTCAGCTCAAAGTCATATGAACACAAACTATTCACACAGAAACAGGAGGAGGAAACGGGGCAGACTTTTTTCCCCTCACCTTGTCTATGTAAGCACAAAAACCCCCCCACACCATCACATTTAGAAAAGCAATCACACCCATTTCAAATACCAAACAAACCCAAGCTTATCTTGTAACTTCTTCTGCAGTCTTAAAACTCAGGGGTGTTATGTTCTGCAAACACCTCCTCTTTGCATGAACCACCAGCAATCTCCAGCTCCAACCCTGGAGAGAGTGCTGGCAACTAAAGCAGGGCAGATAGCAGGGAAGGAGAGCAAAGTATGCAAATTTCACTGGGCACACTGTAATTACTAATTCATAGCAGAACAGATCACAGTATTTCACGCTTATCCCATGTAATTCAGTCACAGCAGTATTCATTTTACTATTAATTTTAATAGAATAATTACCTTTATAAAGAAGAAAGAAACTACTGTTAGAGGGTCAGATCCTCAGGTGGGGAAGATACGGTGATTTATGCCAGCTTGATGAATTTTGTAATCTTCCTTTTTCCTTCCTTTGAAAGGAATTCAGTAATTGACTGGTTGCCAGACTTACCGAGATAATCTATGCTAAATGAAGCAAAATAAGAAGAAATGGGGAAGCAAAGAGGTGCAAACACTCAATGGTAAAATTTACATTGTCTGCATTTGAATGTTTATGCATGTGCCTGCCTGGCAGCCACACACACACAGACACACACGTGCCTAAACAGCCGGTTCCCAGTTCATTCCCAACGCTGTCTGGCAGCAGAAACAGTTCCCATAGTGACACACAGTGCTGAATTTATAACGCTTTGCGTCCAGCTTCTGCTCTGCGAAATGGCAAAGAGGTCGGGATTCCAATAACATCCTTTTTGAATATTAGCAGACAGAAGGGTTTAGAGTATGAGCTGTATTAATGACCTATAAAATAAGGACCAGGCAGCTATATTATTATCTCAAGTTCTCAGAGAGATATGCAAACCACTTAAAAATTTAGCTCTTGGTCACCAGAAATGTTTGATGGGAGTACTTCATAACCTGCAGCTGCCATAGTTCATGTATTTTTGAGGATAAGCTTAGACCTTACCCACCCGCCACTTGCTGCCCTCACAGCAATTCTATCTTTTCTCCTGTTTTTCCTGACATTTTTGTTTCCTTGTCCTTTTTCTTCATTCTCCTGGCTCATAGGAGCAGATCTGCCTTTTGTCTGGAATGGCATGCCAGAGAGGAGGCAGAAGAAGTTAGAATTTGCCACCAGGAACTGCTGGGCAGCTTCTGCATCTGCCTCTGGTCATTAAGCATCTTCAGCTGCTGTAATTTAGATGCTTCTAGGTGCTGCATTATATTATAATGAATTGCTTTGAGAACTGCTACTGAGATTAATTGAATTTATGTCTCCATCTTGGAGTGTGTGCCCTCTTGTTGTGATTAAGGTAATGCATTGCTTGAAACAGAAGTTAAAATACATGTCAATTTTGGCAGTCAGCAGTGCTGTCATTGAAGTTTTTTACTTCAAAAAAAAAGAAAGAATCTCAAGATAATTGTTTCCTTTCTCTCTGCTAGGGTTTTAAATTCAAGTATTTTATTTCAGGGTTCTGTTTAAATTGAAACTACTGCAGCATTATATGCAAAGAGAAATCAATCTCAGAGGGGGAAAAAAGAAGAACCAAATATAGATTAAAAAGCTGCCTCTCCAAAGGTTTTGAAATATGAGAAGCCTGGCTCTGCATGTAAGATTAATGACAGCTACGTGTGTGATGAATAGTTCAGCTCAAATCAGGGGAAAGTTTTACCCTAAGTATCCGCTGTTCCAAATGTTGAAACCCTGATATCACCCAGCCCTGCAGCAGGAGCCCTCTGCGTCCTGATTGTCCTGCTCTGCACAGAGAAGTGAACAACAGAGAGAAATAGTACCCATGCTTATAATCAACCCACATCACTTCATGACAAAAACATAATTTCTCTCTCTGGATATCTCTTTTCCATTATTTTTATACATGGTAATATATCAGCTTTGTTGGCTTCTTATTAAGAAACGTAGATACGGCGCCGGTGGCAGAGGCTTTGCTCACATCGTGGCTCATGAATGGAGCTATTCTTGTACTTTAAATTGTAACTATTTTTCCAAAGAATGGACAAAATGAATATTCAGTTACTGTGCATTCAGGGCCTCAATTCGTGGCCAGGGAGCATTCAAGGCTTTGATTCTGTGCTGGGAACTCATGGGGAGACCTTCCAGCTCTGCCTTGCAAGGAACAGCAGCCCTGGCCAGGGAAATGAAGAAGAGCTTCTGCAAGGAACTGTCTTTAGTGGCTGATGTGTTCAACATTTTGTATTTTAATATAAATGAATAATTCAAACACTATCAGCATTTTTTTAATTAAAAAATAGGTGGAAATAGTCAAATTAGGACAGCTTTTGACCTCCAAAGGCTTTTATAGTAATGGGGAGGCTCATGCTGGAGCCAAGTTGGTGTCTCATCACACCAGAGCAATTTCCAGTGTCTTTTCAACACTTCCACTACAAGGATCTCAAAGCACTTTTCAGGCCGTACCTTGACACGGAAAAATCCTGCCAAGGTTTGAGGGAAAGCATATTCTTGTCCTTGGATCACTGTGGATTGTACAAGCTGCTCTGAAGGACATGGGGGAAAATGGTAAAAATATCCCTGATCCTTCACTGAAAATATTGGATTGTATTTGTGTTCCCTGCCACAGAGAGAAGCAGAGGCAATCCTTTCCATTTTCTGTGACCAGTAGAATAGAAAGGCACTCATGATTTCCTTGAGAATGCCTGTAAGATTTTATCTAGCTAAATAACAATAATACTAAAAAAAATCTGACTCCAGAGAAATCTCTTATTGTACCCATATACATTTATTATTACTGTTTGGGAGGAAATTCTTCAAAAGCTAACAAGTTACGTAAATTTATTTTTTACACTCATCATATTTGGTCTTAATTTCAAATGGAATAAATGAGATATTGAATTGTACAGATAGTGCTTTTTTGTTTTAAATTGTAATTTTTAATTTAGAAGGGCAAGTTGTTTAGGTGCCCAAACATGGAATTTAGGTAACTCACTGGAAGCCCCCATGCTTTCAAAGTGAGTTCTAGAATACCCATTTGCACTAAGGGGAGAGAGGGAGGAGCAGGCTGTGTCTGCAGCTTCAGCAGTGCAGCAGTGGTGTGTTTGTGTTCTTCAGCAGCCTTCAGTACCCACCAAAGCATCACTCAGCGTGATGCCAAATGGCTCCCCTTGATGTAGACCTGAAAAAACTACACAGGCTGGGAAAGAAAAACATCTAGACAACCAGACAGCTGTGGAATGGATTATACACCAATATATAGCTATAGATCTAATTCTGTGTTTTCTTTTTTTCCAGGGCACTGAAAGAGATGGGCAACAGGGACACACCTTTGCAGCATCTTCCCCCCATGCAGAGATGCTGGGAGATATCACAGTGAAGCCAAATCCCAGCAGCATTTCAGCAAGAGCCTGCTAATCTCTGGTGAAGCAAAAGGGAGTCAGATCAGCACAAAGGAAAGAAAACTGTGTATTTAATATCCCTATGGGGTTGCCTGGGACTGGTCTCTCAGCAGAGCACACTGCATTACATTTGTGTTCTGCAAGGGGACAAGAACAAATGGAACTATCAGAAAGGGCCAGAGATGCCTCCCCTGTCATTTTGAAGGAAACTGGAACTATAAGAACTCAGACACACTGTATGCAAAGGAGGATCTAAATGTACTGGAATAAGATTGAAGAGTTGACATTTAAATTGCAAGGCTGACATTTTTATGCATTTTTACATGCATGCTCTCACGGCTCTGTGGGTAGATGGAGGGTAGGAATGAGGAGGTGATGCCATCACCTCCTGATGATGGCTTGCAAAGGCAAAAAGCGAAATTGTTATTTATGGCAGTGCTGGTCAGATCTTTATAAAATGCACTTGCTTATCATTCAGGACAAAGATGTGGAAATCTCCTTGTTTTGCTGAAACTCTTGGAAAATATGTACAAATATGTGGCAGGGTTTCACACTCATATTTCCAGTGATGCCGTATAAAGACCTTTCCATTGTCAGCCTGTTATACAGTTTTCCTGCAGCCATATTTAGTTCTTCTTGCCATGAAACTAACGGCAAACTTCTTCCAGAAACTGAAGCTTCCCTTCAGCTCGCCTTCAGCAGAGTCCAAAGGTCTTACACCTGCCAGTACCGATGTTTTTAAAAACTCTGAAGTGCCACCACAACACTGCTTAGACTGAATGACAAGACAGAGTTGAAAACAGTTTATGCATAGAGTCAATGCACTCAGTCTGAACAGTTATGCAAAGAATATATTTGCCTGAAACTCCCCAAACCATCTTGCAAAACCTCTGAAGAGCTGGATCTTTTTGGCAGGTTACTTTTTTTCCCTTTCTTTTGGGTTTTAGGGCTTTGTTGTTGCTGTGTGGAGGTTTTGGATCATAACTAGAGTTACTGCCTGGTATAATTTCTTAATACTACACACAGCATGCACAAAAATCCTGCTTTCCAAAATGTCTTGTCTGACTATTTCTCAGGAAGGCAAGTTGTGAGCAGTGGATAAGTTTCCGGGGATAAAAATGGTGCAAATACACTTCTGGATTTAGGGATCACAAGAAAACCTCACAGCTCCAATCCTGATCCTTTTACAAACACAGCAGAGAACAGACAGAGCAGCAACAATTGCAGTGCCCAGCCTAACCACGACGTGAATTGTATATTACCACAGGCAGACTGCTGCCAAAGTTAAGCTATAAAACCTCCAGTACTCCTAGAAAAACAAAAACTCACTGCCCTGATTCAGCTAGAAGGTGATGACTGCAAATATGCTTTACAAATGTGCATGACAAATAAGGGTAGAATTGAACCTTAATGCACCAGTATCTCATAACCCAGGACTTCTTCCCAACCAGAAATGCAATCTGTTATCTCGCTAATTTTGATCCTGTCTTTTTCCATCTTCTTTGTTTTAGTGGTGACTAGATATGATTGAGAATTAGTTTGCTCCATTTAATCCTAATACATGAGTGTCTCTGAGACTTCCTACCTTGTCTGCCTGTCCTCCTCTGTGTACCTAAAATGCAATAATCTATGGTTCACAAAGTTTTTATGATGACAGCAAGTCAGACAAGGAGTTTCAACTGCACCAAACTATCCTTGTAATCAACCTTAATGTAAATGTTGTCTTATTATGCACCTCTCTTCTCCAGCAGGGCAGAATTGTTCCTGTAGAGGTTTTCATGGCAGTGGGCAGCAGTCTTTCCAGCCCACCATGTGTGTTAGCTTTCATTTGTACCAGTAGATCATGGAAGAAGGAACACAGATAATGTGTTAGTCTGGAAAGCAATGCACGAGGGATATCACAGACAGATTAATCTGGCGCCTCAAAGACAGCATAATTCATTTGGATGAAAAGGGGATTCTCCTCAGTGAGACAGCGAAAAATCTCCTTTTATCTTTTTCTTGGCAGAAGAGTGAAACACGAGGAGAAGCTGTTCATGGGAAATGGGAATGCCATTAGAACTGCTGACACCCTCCTGGCCACGGGCACTCAATTAGCCCCAGGTCCCACTTCTCTTTGGCCACAGGCTTCCATGGGTACCTGGGCTTTGTGGTTCAGTCCCCTAAATGAGGACCACCACCTCTTCTGTCTCCGCCCAGTATAAAGTCCAGTGATGTGATGGACTCCAGTGGAATGGCCAAAACAGGAGGATTTCAGCCTCCCTGGGGAGCTGGGACTATCCACAATTCCTGCTAGTCTGTAACACAGACAAACAAGTCTTCCCTCTGCAAAGGTTAAATCCGGGCCAATGATGGCCACAGGACATCACTGCAGGTGGGACAGCTTCAGCACTGTCAAACTCTGCCCTCCAGCCTTCCCTTGGAAAATATATTATTGTGAGCACAGGTAATTTCTTGTAACTGTCAAGAGGCTTTATTTTTTCTTCTCCTCTGTGATGAATTCCCTGTTAAGCAGAATAATGTGACAAGGAATAATTGTCAAAGAGGTAAATTCATACTCAGTTCTTTTTATGATTTGGCAGTTTTTGAATTTGCACAGGCAGAAAGCAATGTTTTTTTTTAATATATAGGACTTGAATAAAAACAAATATGCTCCCAGCAAAATACCTGTTACATACATTTTATAATGGAAAGAGTTGTGGACAGATGTAGGTCAAGGTTCCAGAGCAAGGATCACTCATTGTCACCCTATTTTGAGGTGGGTAACTTGCCACTCCCAGAAGATACTTGGTTTTCAGAGCAAGTATAGCTCAACCCTCTTAGAAAATGAGACTTCTATGAAGGCCTGTTCATCTTGTGCATCATTATGCTCCACTTCATAAAACCTCAAGTAGACTCTTCTCAACTCTAACTGCTATTTCTGCTGTAAAGATGAGCAAAAGGGGCTACACTCATTTCTCATCAGGAACCTGAATCAACACTCCTGGAAAACTCCCATTAGCTTGAATGTGAATTGCCTCATGCCAATATAAAGTTATAAATATGGAGGAGCACCACTGGCACAGAACTGACGCCGTTGTAAAATATGAGGTGTGATTACCTTGGCCTGTTTTATTCTGCGTGCTGCTTCAGTAATACAGTTTCCAAGGCCCACCACCAAAATTTGCAATAATTCCCTAATTTGCATCAGATGTCTATCCTCCAGTCAATGGCTTTTTAATGTCCCTGTAATTCCACAGGGCAGTGACACTGGGCACACGGCTTTGGCATGGGGCCACCTGAAACATAGTGTTTCCTTTGCAGCATTTTATTAGCAAAAGACCAGGTAATGGAAAGAGTGCTCAAAGAGGTGTAAAAATAATAATTGCACTGAGATATTGATTTATAAGGGACTGGGTTTAGATTACAGCAGGATAAGCATTACTAAAATTCAACAGCAAGTTAAAAAAAGGTATCTAAAATATTACTATAGAGGGAAATGTGAGACAGAAGGAGTAACAGAGGCTGGAGAGGAGAACAAAGTGTACCAACAGCACAAGGAGTCCAGCAAGAAAGTGCAAAACTTCAGCTTGACACTAGCCCTTGGTGAAGCCAATTGGTTACACTGGTGTTTTTCAGGCAGGGAAATAAAAGAAATGAGCAACTTCCCCAAAACAAGCTGGGAAAAGAACCAAGAAGAAAAGCCAAGACCAAGGCTATGGTCTTGATTTTCACTGGCTGTAGCATGGCATTTCCCTGGAAAAGGAAATTATACTGAGAGGTACTGGCCCTCAGTGTAAGTGTTTCCCCTGGAAACACTCAGGGTGTGCATGGCTGGAGATGGGAACAGAGACTGGAGAGATCCTGCAGGCAAAGAAAGACCAAAGGGGCAGCTAAGCCAAAACAGACTGTCACTAAATCAGTGACATGTTTCTTTCTTGGAGGGATGTAGATTAATCAAGACAGAACTAAAAGTGAGTCTTTGATAAAATGCTTAAGTGGCCACACTCGAACTACAAATTATTTGCATCAACTAGAAGATGAAACATTAGTTTTCCATTATGCTGCAGGAAATAGCAGCTTGCTAAATAACTCCTTTAACTTTCCTCTGGCACCTATTGATTATATCCAATAGAAATTAAGAGTAGAAGGCAATTAAGTTCAAAATTTAATGGTGTTCTGCTCCTGTTAATTTACTGCCTGACCTGATCAATACATTACACTGGATAACAATCTATTCCAGCGAGGCTTGATTTCTCCAGTGTCCCTTCCACTAAAATTACAGTAATGACAAACAACTAAATTTTCAGCAAATAATACTCAAAAAATAAAGAAATAACATAAAAAATAATTAAAAATTGGATTATTCACTGTAGTGGTGAAAACAACAGCTTAAAACTAAATTGACTTTTGCAGCACAGAGCTTGGACTTCATCAAAATATTAGATAAACTACAACCTCAGCCAACAGAACCCTCTGGAAATTGAAATCTCAAGCAAGTTTTAAACATCTCACATAAACAGCAGTACAAAAACCACCCTCTTAATCTAGAAGGCAAAATTGAAATGGGAAACTAAAGATCAATGGTAGTGAAAGCAACAATATTGTGCTGTTGTTCTTTTTTCCTACATAATAGTTTAGGTCTCCAGGTGAATACACACAGCACAGACTTTATGTATAACCAGCTCCATCAAAACCTACAAGCACAGAGTTAATTTGCATTAGGTTGCAGGTTTTTTTGGTCCTTCCTCCAAATTGTTGTAAGCACTTTTTAAATAACCAAACTGTTTCCTGAAGGAAACAAGGACATGGTGACATTTGTCACCTCCTTTTGGTCTCAGAGGTGGCACGTGCTGGGTCCCACAGTGCCACACAACACCGGGTGTTTTGGAGACCACAGGGGTGCTCCTGCAATCCTGTCCTGCAGACAGAACCCTTGGAGAGGACAATCCGGGTGCAAATGGTGACCAGCAGCCCAGCATGCATCCAGTGATGGAGCGTTTCCCTGGAGAGGTATCTCCCACCAGAGAATCACATGGGGCTGGCTGTCCCCGTGTGTGTCCGAGTGCTCACACACTTGCCTATACAACTGACTGAATCACATCACTTTTTTTTTGCCAAAATTCAACGTGTCAGCATGAAGTCAAAACAAAATATGATGAGGTTTTCTGGAAATATCCTCTTTGCTGATCAGCTGCATCCCTACTGGCATTCACTGTGTAGCCAGCACATCATTAATCACTACGAAACGTTTTCATTTATTTTGACACCAAAGAGAAATTGGAAAGAAGGGTATTTTTGGATGGGAATGAAAAACAGGCTGGAGGAATATCTCCTTTTACCTTAGAGTTTCCCCAGACTGACTGTCAACCACAACCCTGTGGGACTGCCCCCCATGCTCAGCTTTTATCTCATCCTTCACAGGTACAGTAACACTGATCTGAACATTGCATGTCTTTAATCTATTTATTGTACATTCTCTCAGGTTTCAAAAACAGGAAAAAAAATCCAAATATTTGAGGTTATTTACTGCATTCAGTATTAACTACACAGCAAGTCTGCTGACATTCTGCAGCGTGGCTTCTCTTCACTCCTGTCTTGACCACAGCCCAATTTTTCTTCTCACTACATGAAGCCTGTGCGCCTGCCCTTGCTGGATGCCTGCCTTGTTTTGCAGCATAAAATAGTAGGTTGTATTTTTTTGTTAGATTTCAGAGTGCAAGTATAGCCCCCTTGGTCTCTGCAAATCTCCTGGGAAGAACCTCTCAACATCTATGGTGTTGTTTCCTTAGTGAAAAAAACCCAAACCAGAATAATACAGCAGTAATTCCAGGCACCTGTCATTTTTTGCTGAAAAATTATATAGGAAGCAGCAGCATCTACATTCCTTGACGTACTGTAGCATGCCATGAAGTGAGCAAATACAAGGGTAGACACAACCAAAATATGTTGTACAAGCAGGACACTACGCCAACATGGCTGATTTGTATTCCACAGAAAGCTACATGGAGCAAGACCTAATATTTCAGGAAAAGCCGGCAGAACAAGTGCACGATCCATACCCTGAGCACAGGGATACTGCAGTAAGCCTTGCCCATAATTCTGCCCGAAACCTGTGGACTCAGCAGAGCCAGGAAGGGCTCTGGCTGGCCCTTCTGCTTCTTCTGATCTGCCAGCACTGCTGATGTCCCTGGCTACACGTTTCCTCCAGGTCTATCACAACTAGATGCTCATGTTTAGGAAGGGAAAGTAAAAAAGTAAGAACCCCAGAACAAAAGTGCAACAGAATTCAGCAAAATAACATTAATACTTCCTAAAATGGCATAGGTGTCCAGCAAACCCACAGAGCTGCACTCACAGTAGTGGTGAAGACGCAGGTCATTAAGATGCAGGTGATCCTTACAGGGCTTCTCTACTAATGATGCACTATTGAAATTGAAAGATACATTTATCACTTTGCATTTTTAGCAGCATTTAGTAATAGAGACCAGTGCGTTATATTTGCTTCTTATCTCATACTACGCAAAGCAGAGCCCAGCAAATGCTTCACAGTTAGCAATTTATTTGATTTAGGACTGTATTTTGTCCATGAACAATCTGCTAGTTGAGTGTGGTGATTACACTTTGGTAATTTTAGATCTATTTGGTGAAAAAAAAATGAAACGGGACAGTTTGCTCTCCAGCTACTGCAGTAACATTTCAGACATGCACCACTGAGAGTTTATTAGCTGGGTTGAAACCCTCCAGTCTAAACTGGCAAATTTATTCCTCGAACACTGCTTCCTCACAGGTCACCATCTGTATGGATTAGACCTGAGACCTGGAGTGGTTTATAAACATGAATTTATATTGCTGTTTCTATTAGTTTAATAGTAATCCAATAATAAATTATTCTAATCCTATTTTTCTTTTCAGAAGCCAGACTATTTTTCTTTGCAAACATAGACAGGAAAGAAAAAAAAACCTGAAAAAATCCAGCTAATTAAAGAACGTTAAATCAGCAGAGCAAAGTTCCTTACAAGGTTTAATATATAAAAGCATTCACAGACAGTTTTTTTCTATACCAAATATGCTTATTTTAACGGTTAGGCTGCAATATTTTTTGGCATTTCTGCCCCAGACTTCAACACTGAGTCAGAGCAGCATTTTCACACCACCTCTACTGACCTTTATGGGACTGGGCTCCCTTGCCTCTGATGACCAGGAAAAAGCCACGCTCAGTGCAGGCTGCTCCTGGGAGGAGGGGAAGGACAGCCTGGCAATTTCCCTCCGGCCCGCCCAGGCTCTGCTCAGCCAAACCAGCCCGAAGGAGCCAAACCAGCCCGAAGGTGCCAAACCCGCCCGAAGGTGCCGATCGCCCCCAGCTGCTCAGGCAGCAGCCCGGAGGAGCCGGTCCCATCAAAGCAGAGCCGGGCTCACGCCTCAGCAGAGCCTCTCATTCTGGAAGCCAGTGCGGAGCAGTGGGAAGCTGCCAACACTAACTTCCTAAAGGTTAATACTTACAACTACATTTTGGCTGATATTTCCAAAGCTGCCTAGAGGGAATGGATGCCCAGTGCCCATTAATTTTAATAGGAGCTGGGCAGGCACAGTCCTTATGAGGGTAGGACTATTTCAGCCTATTACTGGTGGTGACATAAGGTTTGCTGTAGCAGGAGCCTGATTACCTGCTGGGAGCACTGAAGATAATGCAGCTCCTATATTTTGGCTTGAAAATTGAGTATGCAAAATGCATGAAGAGTGTGGCTATGCTTACCATAAATAATGAGTTTAAAATGAAAGTGGTTCAGATGGAGAGGGTCTAACCCAAAGCTAGCTACTAATGAGCGTTCCTGATGATTTCAGAAATACACTGATAGGATTCAGCACGCTCTTGCAGGGGGTTTCACTGAGGACCTGTGAGTAAGGGCTGTTACATTCAGAGCTTAAGCTTCTAACCTGGTTTGTCAATTTATTCCTTCTATTAGGAAGTTGTATCAGCTTTCAAAGGGTGCCATTAAACAGTAAAACACAGACCCAGGTGATTTGCAATTATGTTTGAATTTTAGGAATTTCAAAACCTCCGCCATTCATTCTGTTTATCCAACCTGGCTACACAAAACACACTCAGACCATGTCTATCGTAACCACAGATCATTTCTGATCACAGTTTCCATCCTGCCATACGTTAATGAGCAGCTCAGCTGGGAAATCTGCAAACCCAAATGGGTACATTTTGCTAGAATCCCCACTTGTGGGCACCAGGGGTCATTGGTAGAATGCAAGCCAGGTAGCAAAACTATAATTTACTTAATTTCTGTTTGAAAATGCTCTGTTTTTTTCCTGCAATGATCACACAGAATTTACAAGGACTGTTTCAGAGGAGTAGTAGAAAAGGATTTTGCAATGCTGTCTCATTATTGCTCACCCAGGGAAGTCCAGGACTGCCATGTCTGACAAACAGAATAGATTAAAAATATCTAAGTCAATATTTACAATGGAGAATTAATTGGTTCCACTGCCAAAGCTGATTTATCAGCAGGTTATTGCAAATAAATGAATAAAAAAAGATACCAGTGTTGGTCAACCAAACAATAAAAAATGATTGTATCAAATAAAGCCAAACTGTAACTAAAGACTTCAAGAGAGTGGGGGTTTTTTTTGTCTTTAACACAAAAATGAATTTTATGAGTCTGCTCTACAGCATTTTGTCTTGGCTTTTATGTCTGTGATCCATCCGTTGCTCACCAGTATGCTGCAGTGTTTGTTATTTGATCAAATATTACCAATTACTTTGCATCTTGTGGGTGTGACAAAAGACACTGGAAGTCTTCAAAACCAGCTGTCATCCCTGGTGGGAAGCTGTTGCCAACCCCCTCTTAGAGCTACTGGTACTCTTCTTCTAATTTCCAACCTACATTTAATCATGGGGAGTTTATATCTATTAAACCCCCCCACTGTTTTCTTAGTCTTTCTCCATCCCTGGTCTGACAGCAGATTCCTGATCCAACAGCAAATTCCTCCTCCTCCACCCTTTGCTCTGCTGCTCTATAACTCTTCTCTCTCAACAGAGGCTGCCTGTTCTCCTGAGCAGCCAAAGCCTCTCTCCACACCTGGCCCCATGAGTTAATTCACCCCTTTTTGAGGCAGAGTGGCTGGAACTGCACATCCATCCCAGGAAAGGACCAGTCCCTGTACTAGAGGGAAGCACTACACTTCTCCACCTCTGCCACAAACACTTCACCTGATTCCCTGCCTGACATTCAGATCACCCAAATTCATCACAATGCACAGACAAATAAGAGAAATTAATAGCACCAGTGCAATGATGAGGCTGACTCTCTGCTACTGAGCTGAATCCCAGAGGAAACACAACCTGTCCAAAACCATACAGATTTTCTCCTCTGCTGCTCGGTTCCTGTGCTCCGTGGTGTAAAGCAGTGGTCACCACTGTCCTGTCCCCCATCCTGCTCACAGCAATGGGTACCTGTGCCCTTGGATAACTGCTGTGGCACAGGGGTTCACTGCACTAATGGACTTGGGTTTTTATATATAACAGGGACTACAGGTGCTCTTGTTTAAAAAAGTGTTCATCCAGTTGGCAATTTTCAAGTGGAGGAAAGGAAACTTCTAAAGGAAATGGAGTTCATTTGTTATTTGCATAACTATATTACACACAACCGTATTTGATGGTATTTCGTGGGGGGGTCTGCAGAAAAAGGAGAGGGAATTTTGTAATGAGAAAACCAATAGAGAGAGATGTTTTCTAGTCTCGTTTGAGTTAATGGGAGATTTGCCTTTGTCCTCAGTTAAGACAGTGTCATTTGCTTCTCCATTTCATTCCCAACTGAAGGTTTGTGCTGATGTTTCACCTTGCTGTTTCCGAGTTCTGGGCACATTTGAAAGATAAAAAAAAAATGTACTGACCATGCATATGCATCTTGAAAACTCTGCTGTGTGCTTGCTGCCTAGGAATTGCAATCAAAAGGAAATGATTACACAAACCCACATGTTAAAAGCAATCCATCTGCCTGCAGAATAGTTTTTACGTACTAATGACATAGGGCAGAATGCTTAAATTGTGGAGCACAGCTCCTTTCCCCACCGCTGTCTTTTGCATCATCGTTTCAAAAGGGAGAGGCAGCACTTTTGAAATACTATCAAAATTTGCCATCCTCCATCTTGCTTAACCTTGAGCAGTTATTGTAGCAAACAGAATGGTCTATGAAAACAGCTCCCAAAGAGGAATAATGCTTTCTTTGATATATCGGATTAGTAAACTGCTTTTTGACACCTACATATAGAGACCCGTTCCAAAATCTGAAGGCTATTTACATGCTGAGTAGCACACTTCCTCAGCACAATGTCTAAGATTTGATATAAATCCCTCACTTCCAACATCCTTACTCGATTCCTAAACTTAAGACAATTCTGCAATATTAATGCATAAAAATCTCCCAAAGCAGACTACAGACTGACAAACTGCTGAGGGGCTTGGGTCCTACAGTGACCTGGCTGTATTCTGAGAGAAGGAACTGTAAATGTGTCTGTGATCAATTGGATAATTGATGCGCTGAAATCAATTAACACTTGTTGACTCGCCCGTCTCCAGTTGCAGTTGCCAGATTAATTCGCACAGTTCCACACAGCAGACACTCTCAGTACTAAATTAGTGACTCCTATGTGAACTCTCTGCATCAGTAAAAGGATAAATTATTTGTTTGCTTCCTTCAAAGATTTGGTCACTACCTCTTTAAAATTTCAGTGTGTAATAGCTTCAAGTTGTTGTTTATTAATTTAAAGAGAGTGCACTGTGGAGGAGCATTTTTCATTTGTACTTAATCATCCACTTCTTTCGTGTTCAAACCCTAATCCTACAAACCACATTCAAGCCTTGTGAACTAGCTCCAGGTTTATAGATGGAAGGCAGCTTTGAAAGAAAAGAAAAAACTTCCTGCTCTGCAATACTCCAATCACGTATTTTCTATAGTGTATTAGAGACACCTGTAGGAACACAGCATTTCACAATGCACCAAAACCACAGATATTGATGCAGGAAAGATGTATGGTGTGAGCTTATGCAGAATTAGCCACTCAGTAATATGGTGTTCCCTGTCAGAGATAAACTATCATCAGAATTCCTGCCAGGATTTGGTGTGGGAGGATACAGCACAGATGCTAACCCGACCCTAATGTTTCCCTGAGCTCCCCTTGGCCACCGATTAGCTGGACACTGGTCCCACACATTCCCTGAGGACTGTGAGCATGGATTAATAGCCAGTCACCATCCTGTTCCTTCTCCTAAACTCAGCAAACCGTGCACAAATTAGCAAGTCTCTCGGGTTCAAGAGCCAGTTTACACCAGCTGAAAATCTGCCTCTGGGTGTCAAACTGCTTTCTGAGAGCATTTTGGACACTGCACTTGGGCTGTGCACGTGTGCTTTGCCACACAAGGAAAAGATGAACCTAGTGCTTGTTTAAAGGCAGAGTGTAAAGGTTTAACCCTTTCACTCCTGAGATGTCGCTGTCACGTCTGACGGGGTAAAGAAAATGACACAGAGTCCAGGCTCATGAACAGTGGAAGCCGAAGCGCTTTAATAATTTTCTAACTACTTTTACAGGACAGATCACAAAAGTGTGTTGAGTGGCAATAGGTAATTGGTTCCTCGGCCATCCACCCCTTGAGAGGATTGGCCAAGTCCTAAGATACCTATTCCCAAATATTTTCAAAGTCAAAGCCATAACAATCTTGCAAAGCAGCCTGCAGGTGCAAGAAGTTTATGGAACTGTGACCTTGTTTAAAATAGTTTACATGGGAAAGACAGTCTGCTCACAGAATATTGAGAAAAGGCTGAAGAATTTCTCCGCTTCTAGCTTTTTAGCACCTACACTAAGACACCACACATCGTCCATCAGCTGGAACACTTCTCCACACAGATGCAGTAAATAGCAGCAAACCTCTTCCTCTTGCTGCCATGCAGGGAAGATACCCACCTGACTGTACTTTCCTGGCATTTGAAAATCTCTCCCTCAGCATTGCTGGGTGAAGGGCTGTTGTGAGAAGCCTTCCTTAGCATTGCTGTAGCTTTTTGTGCCCCTAGATCTACCCTCTGTAGAGTTGCACATAGGTCACAGCGGGCTGAGTCTCCTTTTCTGGGCTCCCCAAAGCAGATCCATGTCTGCAAAGCAGTGAAACACCTTGTCCTGCTTTTCTCCATGCTCTCCAGGCAGCATGACCAGTCCTTAACCTGAACTCATGGTCCTGCCTGTGGCTTCATCCCTGCAACGGAATTTTCTCCAGGCTCTCTTTTCCCTTCCAGCTTGTGCTTCTTTTTCCCTGTGGTTCCTCGCACACTGGAGTGGCTGGCTGGCCTCCCTGCCTCCAAACCCTCTTCTCAGGCTCTTTCCAGTGCTGTGATTAACACTTAATGCTGCCTATCAGAGGAGAAAACTCCTACTGTTTTTCCATTTAGCCTCTAGTGGGTTTATTGCAAGTACTTGAGCGAAAGGTTACTTTCCTCTGTATGGAGGTGAAGTAATTATATGTTCCTGTGTGTCTTCACACTGCTCCAGAGCCATGCCATTCCCTAATTCACCATAGGGATGCTGTTTGTACACCTCGGATGGCTGGGAGGGTTCTGCTCCCTCTGTGTCAGCACTGAAGTCCGTCAGCTGGAAAAACAACCCCCCCTCACACAGATGGAGATAGTGCCATGACTTATGGCTTACTTTACCCCTCTTAAGTAAATTTTCTTAAAAAAAGAAAATGTTTTTCTTGCAGAAATCGGGATTTCTTTCAGAAAGTGAGCTCTCTGCACTTCGTCAGGGGTGGATTAGTCAGCTGTTCTATGAGCTTGATATTAAAAGGGTGGCTGCTTTGCTGCGCAGGAGACCACAATGTCACCGGGAAAAGAAAGAAATATAAGACATAGGTAGGGAGAAAAATTATAGCTGCTATGAAGAGGTACTCACACAAACCCACAGTCAGATGCTCTCATTAGCTGCACCATCTCCACACCAGAAAGACAGGAACATCCATTTCCCTCTCCCCAGGGCCTGGTGCAGTTTGCATGAGGGAGAAGCCCTCACTGCAGACCGGCTCAGGTGGGCTGCAGGTCTGCCCCTTGAATGTCCTGCCTCTGTGTACCTCAATCACAGTAAAACATCCCTGTGTGTCTGTGCAGCTCCGGGTGCTGTAAGGCACCACCCGTGGCTGGGTGGCTCTGCAGCATGCACAGAAAGACACACACAGATATGCAGAGATGCATATCCATGTGCCCACACAGAGCTTTGTTTGCACGTCCACTTGCTCAGGGAGAAGCACAGCCTCTCTCTCTGCTCTCCCCAGGCTGCTCACTGATGGTCTGGGTTCAGGAGATGATGCTGTGCTCTGACACGAAACCTCACCCACCATCAGCAGGGTCAGGCACACGCCTGCCCTCTGCTCCCTTCAGCCTCCGCCCTGCAATGGGAAGGCAAACTGGTAATGAGAGGTTCTGTGCCTGGGTAAATGAATTAATTACTCTGCATGGTCACTGCAAGCTTTGCTTTTGCTCCCTCTGAAGTCAGCACCTCTCAGGATCTGGCTGCAGTTTCAGGGTGGTTGCAAGGGTGTTTCAGGAAGATATGATCTGGACAAAACGAAAGCCTAAAATATTTCAGTAAAGTTAGGCTTCTCTCCCCACCTCTCCTTTTTTTTAATAGTACATGCGATATTCTGTGACTTTTTTGAGCTCACTAAATGGATGTCAGTGGGGAAGAGAGACATTTTTTTCCTCCTTACAAATGAAGTCATCTGAATTCACCAAATAAAAATAAATACGAGATTACTGCTTGGTTCCAGTGGTGCTGCAGAAGGACACGGCTATAGATTTTCCCAGGAGTGTGGAATAATTCACCAAGGCTGCTCGTTATTCATATAGACAGTGAATTAATAATATGGGACCCTGAGATCTCTTCTTATCTAGGCCGAAGCACAGCTAGAGGGATGAGAAGCTGACTCCTTGGATTTCAAAAAGCATTTTTCCCCCTTTCTTCAAGAAATAAGAATTGATTGAAAGTAATTTCACAGAGTGGGAAAAAAAGGCTTTCTGGTGATACCACCTAAAACACACATTAGATAAATAGAAAACTATTGGCTTTGTGACTGTGAACTGTTTTCACTTGATGTACGTGCTGATAGATACAGGATTATCTCTAACAAAGCATTTACTAAGGACCTGACCCAAAGTCAATAGGAGTCTTTCATTTGACTCTACAAGGCTCGAATCCTGCTTTCACTCCGGGGAGAGCCAGGAAGTGTCTGTGTATCCCAGGCCCACCTCTCAGCTGGTGCAAGCTGGGGCAGCACCAGTGCTGTGGGAGGATGCTGAGGGCTGAGGACCAGCACGAGGGGCTGGGCTGCACCTCTGTACTGAAGGAACACGGCACTCCTGAATTATGGATGCTTGCTCCACAGTAGGTATCTTACCCATCATTTAAAAATTAAAATAAATTAGCTGATGTCTACAGGGTGGGTGCACTTACTGTCTGCCTAAGGAGTGACGGACCAGGCATGACCCTTTCATTTGTAGGTCCTGGGTGAGAGAGAGGAGGGCAAACACCAGCAAATGGAGCATGCGCTGTGAATGCTGTCCTCTCTCTGCTCTAACTAGTGCACATGGAAAAATAAGGATGAGCAGCATCAATTATCCAGTAGCATGACTGGAGAGGTGTGAAGGTGCTGGCCCAGAGAGGCATTAAAAGTCAGGGTGCTCCCACAGGTCAGTAAGACTTGCGTTTGGTTTGGTAGTGCTGTCCTGATGAAGTGTGATGTAAATTCATGGGGCCCCATGGGGGCTAGTGGCCCTCAAACTAATAGAAATCTGAAGTGTGTGCATGTGTGTTAATATTTCATTCATTGTGGAATTATTGGAAACTTGAGATGATCCAAAGCCAATCTGTGCGAAAGGGAGATACTGGTTTGATTTCATTTTATTTTTCTGTATCTGTGAATGATTTTTCTTTCTTCTGATGCATGACTGGTATAAAACAGGACAAGAGCAGACCATGGAGACGAAACCACTAATCCTGCTGCCTGAGAGTTAATGCTTCAAATCCTGTGTTGCAGAAAACGTGGAATGGGATCACCTCAGGTGTCTGCAGAGGCCTTTCTTACAGGTACAATTTAGAGTGAGAGATACCGCACAGCATTTCAGTAGCACCTTCCTTTTTCCTCATTGGTTTTAACTAGTGTAAAACCCACCTCATTTCCTAAAAGCACTGGCAACATGCACAACCTGCTTGAAAGTCCCTTTGTGGCTGATTTCAAAAGCCAGTGCAGGTGCTTTTCTGTTATTCCATACTCTGTGGTCCAACAAATTTCACAGATAATTATGCAAGAAATATGAGGTTGCCTGTGAAGGAGTTTAAAATAGCCTGGAAGAAGATTGAAGGGAAGGGAACAGAAAAATGAAACATTAAAAAAAAGTGTGTCTGAGAGCATCGACTGTGACACAGTAAACTCCAGTATAGATGAACAAATTATACATTACTCAAAGCCTTGAAGAACACACAGACATAACCACCTACTGACTGTACAGCATGGTTCAATACCACTTTAAAGGACATGGTACAAAGCATGGTATTCCCAGTATAAAAGTGACAGTATTAAAATTATAAGTATCTATTTTTACAGTAATGATACGACAAAGGAATAAAACCTCAGCCCACAGGAGCAATTGCGCCAGCAAAAGCGATTTGTGCCGAGGCACCTGAGGGCCTTCATGAGCCCACTGGAGATGCTGGACATTGCTTTCCCCAGAAAAAGGGATCCTCTCAAGCTCCTGTAACACATAATGAAGTAAATCCACCTGGAACTTGCTCTGGAGAGGTATTTGGGCAAATGAGGACAATAACAATATCCGTGGCAGGGAGCTGAGCAGCCTGATGCCCGTGGTCTGTGCTGTGGCCAAGAGGCAGGCAAGATCAATTGTAGAGAGGGAAGGGAGAACTTCAAACCATCCTTCAAACAAAAAGGAACTTGAAGTAGTGCAGGGAATCATGAAAGTAAATGTGTAACAGAATAGGCAAAGAAACAGAAACTGGTGTCTGTGTTTCATGGCAAGGTTTGGCTTTTGTATTGCTCCCACTGGTGCTACTGTATAATTCACTGGTGATTGAGGGAGTAGGACAGTGTCTACTGAATGAGCCACAAGGAATCATCTATAACTTCTGAGGCTGCCACAGCCTGGACTCACTATACTTTATTAAGATGAGACCCCAAAGAAAAAGTTTGCTGGACTTGGCAGGAAGTGATACTTGGGAATACACTTCAACTTCATGCCCTTCATAGTACAAAATACACAAGCTCAGCCTGAATTTTGGCCCGTGCAGGAGGAGGACTGCATGCCAAGCCCTGTGTACTGGGAGGGTGTGCTACCCATGACCAGATCTCACAACAAAAGGGACAAAAGGGCCATTCACCATCCCTGATACTTATTAAAAATATTAAGACAACTCCTATGTATAATTGTATTCTCTTAAAGAGGAAACAAAGCCAGCTCTCCACACAGTCCCACCCACACAGCCCAGTTGTGTCCTGGAGCAATAGCTGGTAGGAGTGGAAGGCAGTGCGATCTCTCCTCTGCAACTGGACTCAAACTGTCAAAGCAGCAGCCTTGATGAGGTGTTTTCTGATGCAATTTAACTGGGAAACACCAAAAGCTTGATCCCAATACCATTAAGTCAGTTTGGCGGGGCAGTACTGAGGTTCAGCCTGTTTTGTACACACAACTACATAGCCATGGGGTGGAGATGGCTCGAGGTGATGACCAATCAGCAGCCAAACTGCTCATAGGGGTCTCCCAGTCCCCGTCACCTCTCAGAGGTGATGTCTCTGTTTGGGTGTGAGTATATTGCTGTACCTGAACACCTGCGGACATTTAATTAGGACCCAAGCAAGCTTTCTTAATGACACATTATGGCTTGAAATCATGCACATTTACATAGTGTGAAGAAACCTAGTGTGAGATTAACTGATCTTAATCCTTTCAATGTGGTAGATAAACAAGGTAGAAAGTTGCAGGTGACCTTTTGAAACATCCTCATGGACAAAATAAACAGCACATCCCAAATCTTTGTGTGAGTTAAAGCACTGACGTCAATGGGACTCCCATGGGAAGTTTTGGGAGTTTGTCTTAACAAGAACAGAACCACCAAATAGGAAAAAGTTTTCACTTAACCCAGGTCAGTATGTCAAAAGTCACAGAGCAAAGTCCAGGATAAAACAAAGGCCAAAGCAAATGTCCCTTGGATTAATTTTTACCAGCAGCATATTGGGCTTTTGAACTGTTCTCCAGCCATCTCCAAAGCAGCTATGGGCTGACTACAACAACTAAACTTGAAAGGGGAAGACATTCCTTTGTAGTTCACATCTGCTGGCTTTGAAGTCCCAGTGAGTCTTACCAGTGACTTCAATGGGGCTTGCCTTACACTTACGTATTAGCCATTGTTTCATCCTAATTCTTTTCAAAATTCCAGACAATGATATTTCTCTTTATTGTAATCCTGACAGAGCAATTAGGCTCCAGTCCACACCTGCACCCGACTTTTTTCTTAACACAGCACTCTTTGAGCTTCTCTTCTCTGAACAGAGAGCTGAATTAATGGTGTCTCTCTGCTCTATCTGCTGCCTCTATATTTCATGACCTGCTGAAGAACATGAAATTCTTCAAGGCTAGCACAGCTGATCTTTGGTTATGACCAACTGTGGTTTTCACCTACCATTTTTTGAGTGTGCTTAGCAGAAAAAGGAAAGCTTCTTTTTATCAGGGTAATTAAGCAATAACAGAATGACAGGATGTGGACTAAAGCGCAATCACTCACAGGTGCATTCATAGCATGGTTTTAAACATGAGGTCAGAAGCTGAATCACCAGTGTAACAGCTGTGAAACACTGTTTCATAATTTAAAAATTTGAATGTATTTTTTAAATAATAAAACATTTCCTTTTGTATCTTTAATATATAAACTAGATATCCACATGCCAGAAATACCTGCTGAGAAAACGCGAGGTTCTCATTCCTCTAAGGCACCCCCTAATCTCTCACCTTTTTGGTGTCAAATATGCAAGGCTGTGTTTTGTCTGCACGATCCTCCATTCCACAACACCCACCAATATTCCTGTCTAATTACAACTCCTGTCTGAGCTACACTGGACCACTCCCTGCTCCATTCTAATCCCTTTGCAGCCTGGAACTGAGGAAAGGTATCCAGAAGAGAACGTTTTTCCCAATATTTCCTTGTAGAACTCCCCACTCTCACTTGCTTGGGGTGAAGCTGAGTGCCAAACAGAGACCCAAAGAGGAAATGTTGGGTGCTTCCAAAATCGACAGAGACACCATCACCCCTGGGACTGTAACATGGAAAGAGTGAGGAGAGCGCAGTGCAGAGCCTTCAGTGCTGCACAAAACCAACCTGTGGCTCTCTGAAGCACCTGTGGGTTGGTACAAACAACAGCACACAACATTCACCAAAAAGAACAGCAAGGGATTTTTACAAGATACTGCATTTCACAAAGCTGCTGTACTGAGGGATTCAGCAGCACTGAGCAGCTTGTTTGGGAAGGGTAACTAATGGGATTAGTACCACTTACTCCCCATCTTCTTATGTGATTTATATTTTGCTAAGCACTTCCCAGCCATGGCTCTCTCCCCAGTTGCTGCGTGGTTTCCCCTTGCAGTGCTGGCAGGGGAGCCCCAGAGAGGAAAACACCCTGTGGAGCTAAACCTGATATGAAACTCAGACACAAATAACACAGTGCTTTTCCTTCAGGAAAAAAACCCAAACCAACAAACAAAACAAAAATGAACAAAAAAAATCCCCATGACAAGCAACAGCAGCAGTGATTTCAAAAGACAAAGATTTTTTCCAGCTTTCTGTAATGTTTGTTTCAGGACTAGAGCACAAGATTCATTTGTTTATGTTATCTTGCCACTGACTTTCCAAATGGCTAATTAAATCAAAATGAATGGCAGTTGTCCTTTGAAATATTTATGAATCAAAACTAATGTGGCACTGACGGGGCTCCATGAAGTGACGCAAGGCATAATTTTGTCCAGTTATTTATCAATAATAAATGTCTTATACTCATCAAAGCATCTATACTGGGCACTACGGTCACGGTTTTCAGGTGAATCTTAACATGATCCACGTGCATGGAACTATGCACTGAAGTAGCAAGAAGGTGATCTGAATATATACTTATGCTTACAGATTTCTCTGTTTTGTTAAATAAAGAACACAGCGAAATTCCTATTCACAATCTATACACTTACAGCTTTCTACTGGATGGTACACAAACAGAAACATATACACAGGAGGAGCTACTTGCCATCAACACAGGAAGGTCTGTTTCTTGTAGTCCCAGCCACTTTCCCAGGTAGACAGGAGCATTTTACTGTCTGTGATCTTTCCTCAATTCGATTCTTATTACAGCATCTGTGTGCTGCTATAACTTCACACGTTCCTCCTTCTGGCAAAAAAAAAAAAAAAAAAGGAAAAAAGAAAAGAAAAAAGAGAATATTGACACTCTGATTAGGAAGAGCAGCAGTGGCTAATCAAAGCACCCAGGCGTGCTCCTGTCTGTGCCTCTGCCCAGCTTCTGTACAGGTAGGATTACAGTGTTATTTTTATCTTTATGTGCACTCCCAAATAAGCCAGGCGCTGCTATACTACATTTTTAATAGAAAATGTAGATAAGTGTCCCTTGCCTTTCTTATATTAAAAGTTTCTACGACATCCACATAATTTCTGGCCTAAAAATGACGGTGTCAAGGTCTGGGCATGAAGAAATGTAGGTAAAATACTACAGAAAATGTGCAACAACTGTTGGCTGGTTTTATGCTTGTAATATTGGAGGCCGCTTCCCCAAATATATTCTCATACAAGCACAGAGATGAAGGGAATCCATCTCGAAATAAGATATTTCTTCAAATATTTGATTCTGTGCTAGTACTCAGCCCTTAGGGAATGACAATGAGTCTCTCCAAACTAGAGGGTGGCCCAACTGCACTTCCCTTTGCTCCCCCACTCACTAAATTGGCACTTTTAAGGCAGGAAACATTCCCATTTTGTGTGAGATCACCAGGCTTAATTTGTCTCCTCCCTAATTGCTCTTTATGAACATTTGCAATAGTTTTAGTAGAAGGAGAACACAGAGGAGTGATAGACAGAGAGACGGTGGCTTTGGGCTTATGAGCACTTGGTGCTTGTGGCGTATAGTGAGGACAGAAATGAAGTGTCAGGTGTGCCATTCCCCTTCACCTCAGCACTGCAGTGCAAGGAGACAAACACCACAGTGGGCTGATGCACTGCCCAGGTAATTTCTCCATTCCTCCGTTCAGGCTGCATGTAGTTCGTAACCACTGAGTGTTTAATAGTGTCAGGCTGTTCCCCACAGATATTTGGCTACTTTCTGAAATTGCAGCATAAATTTGGCAGGGTTTGTTCCAACTTAGTACAAAAGCTCATGTGCTGCCCACTGAAGGGCAGGATGTGCAAGATTCTCTAGAAGAGCATTATTTCTTCATGCCATTAAGAATTGCTAAGTGCACAGCGCTTTTACTACAGCATAAACCACATCACTCATATCTTTGGCTTTCACTCTTTTTGTAAGGATTTTGAGAGCTTTTGACACTGTAGTGCTGTGCAGCCAGGTAGGAGAATAAGAAGTGTGGGGATGCTGATCCACATCTGGCTGTGAACAAGGGGTTTTACTAGAGGTCTGGGAGTCCTGTGGCATCTCCCTGCTCAGGAGCGAGTCCTGATACCTGGGGTTTCTAAAAATGTGGCATTTTTAGTGAAGCAGTGGGCAGGTGGGCAGGGAGGAATCTCCCTTGCCTGATGTTGGTCATATGGTGGTGTCATGGTGGAGTTTGCAAGCACGAGATTAACTCTGTAGTAAATACTAAAGTCATTTGTAGAGACATGCTGCTGCATCTCTTAGTTATTGGGTGTATTTGGCCTGCTGACACAAGCTTTTTGAAAGCCAATAGGTGTCAGAGAAGAGAGATCCCAACAATTCAGAGAGCCATCCTCTGACAAACGGTCTTTGAAGTGTCTCTGAGGAGTAAGAGGAATTGTGATAATCAACTCAGCCCCAAATGCTTGCATTTTCTATGAAGTAATCCTTCACACAAACTCCCTGTTCCCCTATCCAAATCATACTGAAAGCAATGAAAAGATTCTCATTGGTTTAATCCATCTTATGGTCATGCCCTAGGAGAAGAGAGATTTGTGATTTTATTGATTGCAACTTCAACAATAAAGATAATGTACACAGTAATAAGCATTTCTAATTTTAGACTACATAGACTGTGTGGTAAATATCTGTGAGTAACCTAAATGCTTCATTTTCTCTCTAAATTTGCTGTATGAGTACTAAGAACCACATGAGCTAGTCTTGGTTATTTGGTTATCTATTCAAAATAATGGGCTGCAGTGGAGGAGCTTTATAACACCTTTAATTGCTATGTGAAACTCAAGTTGCTGGAGCAGTAAAGAATTTAGCTCAAAGTGTGTAGTTGTTTAGGAGGGGCAAAACATAACGAAACTGTAAAAGTAATGAAAAACCATTTTTTTTTTTAACTGCTAGACAGTTAAATACATTAATTGGAAGTTTTATCTACATAGGCTATAAAAGTATGCAAATAATAATAATTATGATAATAGAAAGACCCTTTCCAGTGCTGACAGAGAAGAAAAAAATCACCTCACGTGGAGAAAGTTCTGCATGTTATACACCCTGTTTTCCTGAAAAATCTGTTCAGTGGGACCAGATATTTCCACTGAAGCATGTTTAGCCTACAGATACCTACTGGGTACATTGCATGCAATGTGTTTTGCTGGTATGGATTTTACCAGCCGTGCATGTACATGTGAGACTTTTAAAAAGCCGTATACAAAACGGGAATAGACACAGATATAAATGGACACAGTGAGAATAGGAAAAAACCCTCGCTGAGAAAGCGTACTCCTTATTACATCATTCACAGAAAAACATTTATACCACAAATATATTGAGAGTGGGAGGTTTTATTTAAATCTATTTCAGTTGCATAAATGAGGAATTTAATCGAGTGGGGAGAGGAACATGAATCCATCTTCAGTTTCCACTGAAAACCACTCAAGGTGGTCAGGTGGATATGTGAAATACCTTTGTATTCTGTGTTTTTTATTTTTTATTTCCAACTTTCTTCTTTTGGGGGAGGGGACTGGAGGCCACCAAGAAATGCTCTAATTCAATATCTGATGACTGTCCTAAGCCATTTTTTTTCTCAGTGGTTCACCTGGATTATGGGAAGAGTTGGTGAGTTATTATACGTCCGGGAGTCCCGAAAAAAAATGTGAATTACTGACCTGATAGGCTGTGAGTGCAGCAAAAGTTTGAATCCTTGTCATAAACCCCACAAATGTCTCTGTTTTTGGAAGTTTATGGTCTATTGAGCTACAGCAGCTTCTGGCTTTGATTCCACAATAACAGCCTCATCCAACTCATTCAAGTCAATAGGGGATTTGCCATTGCACTTAAAAGGAGAGGAAAGGGCCCTAAAATCCTCAAAGTATGTGTCTTCTGAATGGTATGTTGACAGTTACATTTCATGAAGTGGCTGTTTTATCCACCTGGCTTTTTTTTTTTTTTTTTTAATAATTCCCTTCTNCTTCTGCCCCAAGAAAATCAGAAGAGAAGACTCCAAATGGAGTTGGAACTTGCAGGTTAGGAAAAGCATTGATCTTCCTTCAAGAAGCTTCAGAGATGAATGAAAATGTCCCATCATGATTTGTATCTCCTCACACCAAACATTAGCAGGACTTGATAGTGAGAACAGCTGATCCTTTCTGAGCACTCAGTTCACGGGAGGCCCTCAACTTTGCATGAAAGAAATGTGACACCTACCAAAGCAAGAGGGACAGAACTGGCTGCTAGGGAGGATTCTGAGCTGTTGAAGATGGCAACTCTCTCATTGCAACTCAGCTCATTCCCTAGGCTTCCAGAAATCCTTGTTCTGCATAGGCTTAAAAGAGAAAACTGTAGAAATAATATATAATTCTTACTGTAAAACAGGGGCAACTGTTTGTTACCCCTGCAAATTATTTAGTTCCAATTGGAGGACACTAAACTCCTGAAATAATTCTCATTTTTGTCTCTGTTATAAAGCCACCTTGAGTTTACACACCGCAGAGTGAAATATTCTATCACGAGCATGAGCCTGCTGTGGGAGGCTGTGATTTAAAATATCTAATCACCTACAGGGTCTGACTGAATGCCTGGCAGAAGCCAAAAAGTCATCTTCTAGTCATCTCTGTTTTTTATATCTCTAGCTAGGAGGTAATAATAAAAGCATATTTTGCACTTCAAAATTATAACTTGCCTCTGCATTCCAGCCAAGCCTGAACTTATCAGTAAACAAACATAAAAAAGGCAAACAGCACTACTGATTTGTGTTATACATTGTGGAAGTCATTAACTATGACTCAGGTAGCAAAACTTATACGTTCTCTCTTTGACAGTGATGACAATTTAATAGTATTTGACTCTGCTGAGTTACATGGAGCGTCCTGCAGCAATGAGAGAGGTTGTTTATCAAAATGATAAACATGTTTTCATTTCCTCCTTGGCTGCATGTATGTGATCAGAAGTCTAAGGCCATCAAGAATTCACTTGTTCTGGCCACCAGACAGACATTAAGCTATTCAGGACCATCTGTGCTCGAAATGAGTTCCACTTAATGGACCTTCCTAGGGCAGGTCAATCATAATGAATGCATGTGTGCATGAATGTATGAGCAGAGCAGCTTTGGTGAGACTTCTTGGGCTGTTTGGCAGTGGCACAGACGGCTGACAGATAAGACGTGCCTTTCTTTTCGGGGTCATATGCCCAGTGGTTTTAGAATTCAGACCCTCTACATTTGCTTCTAGCTCATTGCAAATGCACCTCACAGCCTAATCCAGATGAAGGTTGTTGTAAGAATTTGCTCGTGCTACTTGCAAAAAAACTAGTGATGCCTAAACAACATCATGGGCTTTGCTGGCCAAATTCTGCCTCTGTTACACCATTAGAAATTCACCATGGGAATACAAGCAAAAGAAATCATATGGACCAATTTTATCAACACTTCCAGACAGTTCATTAGGACTATAGCTGGTTTATGGTAGCTCTATTTATTTGTACAGTTGCAAGTAGCCAGTCTGAGTGCCAGTGCTATCATCCTGCTAAGGTCATATACCCATATGTTATTCTGAAAATGCTTAAGTATATGCAGACGCTGCTGCTAGACCTAGGAGAACAGAGAAAATTTAAAAGAGAATTAAAGTTCTATAGACTCCAAACAAATGTTTAACAATGTGACAGTAAAAATTCTTCAGACTCTTGTAGACTTGCTGAAAAAGTGCTCACAGAAACTAATGGGTAAAAAAATTTGCACCCTTGCCACCTCATGTCTTTATACAAACATCCAAGAGAAAGAAAAAACAACCCTGTGTCAGCCATTTTTATAATGCATTTACTATAAAGAATTAAAGTTTGGGGGCTGCAATTTAAAGAGTTTTCAGTTTGAATAAGCTTTGGAAACTTCCCAGGTGTAATTAATACATTCATAAGCTTTAATCAAAATGTTTACGCCGGCTAATGTGCCTGAACTACAGACTACAGTGTGCACAGGGGAAAATACTATACTTTACTTTAAGAAATAATAAGCCACTACTATGGAACTTACAAAGTAACATTTTTGCTTCTGACAGCAATATGTAACAGATGGAAAAACAAAGTCCCATGCTACGCCATGAGCCACTTCACAAGTGAACAAATAAAAGACTCCTCATAGCCACAGTGCACTTACACTCAATTTTTCTTTTACATATAATCCACTGACACTCTGTATCTGCTCCAGAAGGAAAAGGATCAAGCTTACAGGATGCATTTGCAGAGCAATCAGAGAGGGTTTAGGGTTTTCACTCATTTTCACAAGGTCAAGGATAATTGCCATCAATGAAGTCACAAAACAGTTGAATTTGGCTCATAAACCTGAAGTAACAGAAAGGTACCATCACAAAATTGATTGAAGTATAACACATTAGCATTACTCCTTAATTCCTTTCCATTATGATAACTAATACAAATAAATTAATGAGCTATTCTTTATGTATGGAGTTACCATAACCATGGGAATTTGGAATGCTCCACACATGCTCTGCAAGTCCCCTGGTTATACACTGGATTTTTTTTAGCCCAGTGGATCAGAATAGACTGCAGTGGTCTGTTTCCTAAGTTTCTATTTATATTTTAATTAATATTCAGTATTTCATTGTTCATTATGCAAGATCTATATTATTTTCATATTGGGAAGACTCTATGCAACAGCAACAACATAAGTGACTCCCGCTGTGGGTCACTAAGTTTTGGGTTGGGATATTGTTTTATTGAATGCTGTTGCTGTGAAAGGGTTCTGGAGATGCAGGATCCCTTAAAGAAACTGCTGCTTCTCGACCAAAGACCAGAACAAGAGCACCATGGCTAGTGAAATTTGTTTTCCCATGGAAATACACCTTATGTTAAATTTTAAAATCCTTTTGAGGTTCTTCTGCTGGCCAGATGACTTAAGAGAGCACTCCTGGAGGTCACAGCTCTGAGACCCCACAGGACTCTTTCCCAGGGGATGGTGCAACATTCCTGTAGGTTGAGGCCCCGGTTCCTGTGTCGTGGCACAACACCCCTGTTTTGATTAAGACCAATAATGAGATTGTCTTGCTTTGTGCTGGCCCATGGCCAGAGTCTGGAGAAGAGTTACTGGACGAAGCAGGTCAGTTACATGCAAAAACTCATTCCACGCTCAGCCAAAGTTCTGATAGATTCTGGAGCCAGAATTCCTGAGCTAAGAGGGGTAATGTGCATTTTCACAGGCATCTCTGGTAATTTATCTTAGAAACTATCAAGATTTAAGAGTACTCTTGACAGAAAAGGCCATTTTTATAAAATCAAACTTTTCTGCAAAAATGAATACCAAAAGAACTTTTAGAGGAAAATAATATCTTTAAAATATTTTGTTCAGCAGAATGTTAATATTTCAGTCTAATATTAACTTCTTTTTTTCCATTTGTATTTTATTTCCCATTCAGTATAATAGGAGAAGCAGGGATATGCAAATCTCTAATTAGCACAAGGATTTGTAGTCTTTTACAATTTTCTACTAATGCTCTCTGCCATCAGCCACAGGAGGCTTTTTATCTGAGAGATTTACAGATTCTTATACTGACACCCAGAATAGAATAGACTCTGATCCTCACAAACTGGTTTATTCACAAAAAATTAAAAACATGTATTTTCTGTAAAGGAGAAATGGTGTGGATTCCACTCTTGAATTCGTAAAGAAAACCCAGAGCACACCAGCATGTGAGCTGTGATTGGATCTCGGGCTGGCTTATGGATTTCCATATCAAACCAATATACACACCAGAGAATAGGTTTTTCTACTAAAGAGCCTTGCAAATTGATCTCCTGAGAAATTTGCACAGGACCTTTTTCTTATGCATATTAAAAAAAAAAAAAAAAAGAAAAAAATTATTACAGATGAATCAAAGGGAAAATGGTATCCAGAACAACAAGGCAGCCTTCTAGCAGCTCCTGCCTCTGGCACATTGCAGTTCCAAAGGCAGTGGAATAACCAGCAAGGCTGAGGAAGGCGAGGGGACAACAGGGCAAGGGTGGCTGGAGAGGAATGCTGATGAGGAATCTGCTGCTAGCTCTTATTTAAGCAGGGTTATGAGTAGTTTTAATTAGGATTTTGCATACACGTGTGCAATATACCCCAAAATGACAGAATCTATGAGAAAATCCCACCTCTTTTGTGTGGAGCTGTCCCTGCCAGGGCCATACCCACTCCCCACAGGACTGATTGCTTTTTTGTCACAGGGAGTATGGCGAGGGAATTGTAATAAGGACTATCAGCACTCTTGTATTGATGAACTACAAAACCCAGACGTGTAACTCACAAGGCAGGCAAGAATCCAATGTTCTCTTAGTGGGGATCTTCAGTCTTTTAATGAGATTTTTTTTTACTTCAAAGGGAGACCAACTTACAGCAACTTTGAGAAATGGAGGTTAGAAATTAGAAGCCTTGGTGGGATTTACAGCTCCGGAATGCCATTAAGGGACGTGTGTGAAGAGGCAGGACTTAATTCAGAAAGAGAAGAATGTTATTTTTGAGAAATAACTGAAGTTCCATATCAAAAAGTAATAAGCATTATGACTCTAAATTTCATTGACTTTCAGTGAGATATGACACTCCTAGAGGTCTATATCACTTGTAAATAGGATGTCTTGGTCTAAATGATGTATGCCAGTAAGGCTGAGCATAAAATCTTGTAAGTACCTTAAAAAAAATCTTGCTCTTAGTCACTTGGGTGGTTTGGAAAATTTAATATTTGATATGTCAGAGAGGATAAAAAAAATGAGTTTGGACAAAATAGATATAATATGCCTGCACTGAAGCAGTGCTCCTCCTATAACTTAAACTGCAGGCAGCAGTATAAACTGCAGATTAAAAAGACCTGCTGTGCTATTCTGATCATTGCTGTGCAGCTGCACAATTCTTGCCCAGAACAAATTTTCTAGGTATCAAAGCTGTGGAGAAATGTACATTTCTGCTGCTGAACAGAAATTAATGTTTCCAATATTGACGTCTCTAGTTCCTTGCCAGACAACAGTGAAAATCCAAAGTGGAATTAGGCTTGAAAATACCCTAACAATAAAACTTGAGTGAACCACAAAATATTGTTCTTGCGACCTCTAAATGTTGTTCTAAATGCTGCCAGCAAAAGACACCCAAAGAATCTGTTTTAAGTCTCAGTAAAAACACACAATGAAAGGAAGACAGGACTACTCTCTTTTTGGATGGAATAATTAAGTTGATAAGAAATAAGGGATTCAGTCACAGCTGCTGATGAGAAATGAATATAGAAGTGTGCATGAGAGTAGTTACTAAGAAAGGATTTAGAAATTATTCCATGCCAACTATGTAAGCACAGCTTGGTCCTGCCAGAGTCTCACTCTTGCCCAACAGGCTTTCCCCAAGCACCAGATCTCCAAAACTGATTTGGCTTTCACCGAATGCCTTCACCTCCAAACTACCCTCCGAACTGGGAAACTGTATTAATTTTCCCTTCAGCCTTAAAAGAGATGCAAATTTGCTTATTATGCTCACGATACACCCTTTGCATTTTTCATATGGTACATGAAAATGTCACACTTTTAGGTTTTTTTAAAAATATTTATAAAATAATCCACTGATTACAAAGAAGCTGAGCAAAAACCAACTTTCAAATCCAGGCTTTGAGTCATCACAAAATGATTCAGGGAACTTAAATTCTTGTGGAAAAGCAAAACAGTGTTGCTCTATACAGTTCATCTTTTGATATGAAGGTTGCAGATAAATTCATCCCCAGATAATTTTACCCACTAAGGTGATTAGCCTATGGAGAGCCTATGATGTGTTTACTGAGCACAGTAGCATTGTTTATGGTAATGCTCTTGTCATGCTTTATAAATGTGTGAGGTGCTTTTATGAAGTAGTTAGATAAGAAGTGGTGAAAGTAATGTGGTCCATAAAGAACACACAGTGATGAAGAGCTGGGGTTACAGAGATACTACAGACAGACTGATAGAGAGAATTATAACCAGTGCAGAGGCTGCATTAATCTTCCAAAGAATGACAATAAATAAAATAACAAGAAGGAACGGTTCTAAACAAATTTGGCCAATGTATAAAACTGAGATGTCAGGGTGGGACCAAAGTGAAGGCGTTTTGAATGGGATCTCTTAGGGATGAGTTGACTCGCCATAGTGGCAATAACATTTTCATCTATGGGGTTGACCACGTCTTACAAAATCCTTGAGAAGGAAACCAAAGGACTGCAAGTTACAGCACGTGTAAGCAAATGTCACTGTAAGATGCTGTGCGTGACGAGCAGCAGCGGTAAATCCTGTCCTCTGCAGCAGCTGAGCAATGCCAAGCAATCACTTCCCAGGCATTTTTCAGTGGACAAGTGTGCCCATTATCCCACCCCATATATTTCTAGAATTATTCATACTGTGACGACCAGCAGCTGGTCCTGCGTTTGAGCAAACAATTCCTTTGCCAGGAACTGGCTGCACAATGGTGCAGAAGGACAGAGGATGGGACCAAAGGCTCAGAGGCAATCAGCTGTTTTTGCATGGAAAGCATTTTACACTGCATTCATTATCCATAGCAGAAGAACCTGGTAGTCTCCAGCCTAAGGAATTTATAGCACACTCATTTCTGACCCTTTAGCTTCAAGCACAGTCAAGCACTTCAGTAAATGTTAGGGACTGGGTATGTGAACAGCAGTATTTTAACTTTCAGACTACTATACTTCAGTTATGAATTAACAAGTCAAGGAATTCTCTCTCAAAATAATCTATTTTAACTTTCAGGCTACTCCACTGTGGTTATGAATTAGCAAGTTAAAAAATTCCCCCTCAAAATGATCTATTCCCTCCAGACTTAAGCATGATTGAGCTGTTTTACTTCTGGTCAGGACCAAACTGTGGCTGAGGTAAGGGGGAAGCAGAGGATGATGTGGGATTCAGACCGTATGGTTCTCAAAATTCAACTCAGCAGTGCAGCCATTTCTGTGGGAAGCTTCAGTGCGAGGGTGGTTGCCTCCACCTCACTGAAATCTTAAGGGAGGGGACAGTGGCAATATTTTATTTCATTATAACTTTTGGCACCTCTTATTTTCTTCTTTTGGCTTTGTTCTTGTGACGTTCATCTCAAATGAAGGAAGTCTGACCGATTTTCTATTTTCCCATATTACTTTAATCATTTCCCAAACCTCTCTTCTCCTGCATTTTCCCATAGTCACTGTTCTGAGCTGCTTTTTTTGCATGAGTCTCCATGTTTTGATGTCTCTCTCCTCCCTATTTCTGTTGATGAGTAATATTTTATTTCCTGCCACCTTGATTTGCTCTGTCTTTCCGCTCCAGCTCTCTGCACACAATTGTAACCCTGATTTATTCTGGTTCCCCACTCTCTCTCACTCTCTCCCTCTTTACCTTTTTTTCATCTGCATTGAATGTTTCTCTCTCTGACAATTTCTTTCTCTTCTCTCTGGAAGCTCCTGGTGAACAACACAATGCAGTACTACCTCCTAATAATTGATCACCTGGCTGCTGTTCAGATTTGTACTGCTCCTTTGAATACATGTACAATTCGGTTCACTCTGTCCCTTTATAATGTGGATAAAAAGGGCTGCATACTCAAGTGGAAATACGGGCAGTCTAGTGAGCAAATAATCTCCTACTTTGAAAGCAACACGTGACACATTACAACATTGGCTTGAAATTCGTATTAATTTATTTTTTATTAGTTAAACAGTAGCAGTATGCAGGGAGCTCCGCAGTTAGCAGAACCTAAGAGGCTAGGCAGAAAACACATTTATTTTTATCTCCCCTGTTTACCCTTGGTGATGATCCATATTCCTCCAAACACTGTCTAAGAGAATGTGGAATCAGATTTTTCAATTAAAAGTTGCTTTTTAAACAGATTTTCTTAAAAACTAAAGTCTTTTTGATGAAAAACGTTGACATTTCACTGGCCAATGTCAACAAATTTCAATTCAAGATAAAATCCCTGTCTCAGGGTGTGTTATAATTCATATGACTCAACTACTTTTAGCAAATGATTCCCAGTTTCTATATAGTACTACAGCCAATAAACTACACCATACTTGCATCATCACTAAAAAGGGGAAAGTGTCTTGAAAGCTGAAGTCCAGACAAAGAAGGAAGTAAGGAATTATTTGAGCTATGTCTCTTACAATCACAAAGGAACCCTTTTACATTAAGATAAAAATAAGTTCAACTTTTGTTCCAAAATGATCCAAGTGATCTATTCCAAGGAAATTATGCAAAAAGAAAAAAGATACATGCACGTGTCCTGGGCATGTCCTGCAGCTTCCTGAGGAGAAGCAGCTCATCTGACGTCTTGCAGATTCTGTGCTAATTCCAGCACTGCCTCCAAAGGGTCCTTCTTCCCTCGGCTCTTAGTCTTGTCCTGATTTATGTCCAGCTTAGTCCACTTTTGAGCTAGTTGGAAAAACCCCATTTCACTCAACCCCCAAGGTTTTTGTGTCAGAGAGCTCAAGTTTAAGTGCCATCCCACAGGGTTCATGTGGATCCATCTCCAGGTGAGCCCCACAGGAGAAACGACCCTAATGCTCTGACCCCTCTGTTCAGCTGCCTGCATTTCCACGTTTAAAAAGTTCTGGATAATGTTGACTATAAACTGGGCTTTAATTAGGAAAAAAAAAAAAAAAAGAAAGAGAAAAGCCTGTAAACCAGAAATAGGACAGCTCTGCCAACTCTCCTTAATGGTGTGCTGGAAATTAGAAGCAGAGGAGGTCATCTTGCCCAATTCTTTCCCAGTATCAAAATGTTTCCCTCCACACATTCATGAGCATCTTGCTCAATTTATTTTCACATTATTTAAGCAATTGGACTTCTGCTGGTGCATCCTTTGAAGATGCCATTCTAGCGTTTAATGGGTTCTACCATTGGGCTGGACAGAAAAAGAATGTTCTGTTTTCTTTTGCTCAGTTTTCCTCATTAACACTAATTGTGATGCTATGACCAACTGAACACAACTATTCCCTGTTCCACGTTTACAGATGTCAGATACGTTTCAGACGGTCATCACATCCCCCATCAGCATTATCACCACTTAGACAAGCTGTGCATTTGCTGCTTCTCTTATCTTCACGAGCCTGGCCCCATCAGCTCACTGATGCCCATGGCTCTTCTCAGCATCGTTGACATCACTGATGTTTTTAAAATTCCACTATATAACAATTACAATATTAATAAAAGTGATAAAAATTCTGTGCTGTAAATTGGATGAGTATTATCTTCATTAAAGAGAGAAAATCTGCCCTATTTTCCCAGTCCAGCATTTATCTCTACTCAGCTCTTCAGTACTATTAACTAAAACTTAGACAACCAGCACAAGTTAATCAAGTTTCAAGAATATTTGGTCACCAGTGTATGAACTACCAGATACACTGGTATTTATTACTGCCTGGTCTTGTCAGCACTGTGGAGATGGACAAGGAATAAAAAGCAGGGTGTAGAAACAGAAACAGATTCTCTGTAATAGAAAATCCAGCCAACAGTCTGAGACGGAAGAGGAATGCCATATCTAATTGAAACGGTGCTCTGTGCTTCCCGGTAGTTCTCAACAAGGAAAGACACTGTTACCTCCTGCTCTTGGAGAAACTGCCATCACTTTCCTATTTTTTCCATCCCTGCTGCAGCAGCTGGCAATTTTCCAGCATTAATGCTTGAATACTTCTTTTTTCCAGGTACATCAGTTCACTTTTTTCCTAGTTACTCTCACATTATTTCCTGGGCCTTCAGATTTTTCTGATCCTTTTTATTCTGGGTCTTGTACTTCAGTGACATGTGTTGTAACACATATTTTACTATCACTGGTAAATTGGCAGAGGTCCTGTTTCCTGTGAGCCACAACCTGGATAAAGCCATCCCCAAATATTTCTTTTAAAACCTGAAAGATGCTTTTTTGCTTGGCAGAAAACTAAACTAGCACTTGCAATAGCCATGGCCCTAAATGGAGTAAAAGGAACAGATTTTCAAGCCCAACCTACCAAGTTATCCAGCGCTGCAAAGGTGTGGGTTTCCCTCTTGTTCCATTGGGAGCCTTCTCCTATCAAACTGCACACTAAGTAAGAAGGAATTTAACCCTGCAGCCAGAAAAACTACTGACTTTTCACTGAACAAACAAAAATGTAATATCAGCAATACCTTTAAGGCAGGCTTGGTTGACAAACAGGTGCTCTCTCTGTAAGACAGTTTTCTTATTGATCTGTGCTAACATCTTGCAGGAGTGAACAATCTCATTGCCATGTCAAAGGCTAACCATCTGTGAACAAGTAATGCAGCCAGAAAATCCTTGTTGCTACAATAATAGCTTTAGGACGTGGGTTTTGTTTCAATCACCACAAAAAGAAACCTACAGGAAACTTCACAAGAATTGTTTTTCTGAGAAATTAGTGAACCTAGAAAAATACTTTTGCTTACACAAATTTCATATAAATAAATTACAATAATTTGCACACTATCGAGCAAGTAAAGTTACTGAAATAATTGGAAAGTTCATTTTTTTCCCTTTTTCTCCTTTGATATTCCAATCACCTTCTCACAGTCTCATACATCACAGCCCTTCTCTTATTTAAAAATCATAATTCTCTCTGTGGGAAAAATCACCTCTTCAATACCTGAATATATATGTTAATACTTTCAGCATCAGATTTTTTTTTTTTTTCACATCGATAAACACTATTCAGCCATGCTGGAACCACTATTTTAGACTAAAAGACCATTCTAAGAGATTGATGTGCAAGCACAGTGTCATACTGAGAGAGAGACTACTGAACTAATGATTCTGGAACAAAAATCTAATGGCAAGACTTCCTGAGACCAGGAGATAGTCTTGTGAGAAACTTTCTAAGTCAGTGAGATTGCATTAGGTCCTAGATGATTATCATGTCAGAGAATATTGAGGTCCCCAGGCATAATTTTTGACTAAGGGATTTAATAATTTGACTGTTCCCTTAGAAATATGTACCAGGAGGTCCCCTATATCATGGTAATTAATTCATTATTATTATTATCATCATCATCATCGTTACTAATTACTGCCTTTGGTAAGTTACTGGACGTTGTTCAGTCTATATCAAAGTGTCAAGTGTATGGTTTCATCACTGAAAAAATCTAAGTTTCTGGCTGGATCTGGAAGGCCTTTACTTTGTCCTGCTACTCACTGGTTATGCCCAGGGAACAGCCTCATGGAATACCAGCACTGTGGCATCCAGAAACAACTCTGGTTCCCAAATCCTGATGAAGACCTGCAAGGAGCAAAGCTGAGCTCACGGTCTCTTGCACCCAGACACAGCTGGTGAGAGCACGTGAGTGCAGATGTTTCAAGGGCACGGTTGAATACTGATATATTTGGGGTAACTCACCACTAATGAACAGCAAATTCCGGTTCCTGCCCATTTACAGCTGGGATAACGGTGTCAGTGCATGCAGCAGAAAGGAGGTTGTCTCGTACCATTGGAGTTCCTGGTCAGGAACTGCAGCAGAGACAGAGTCAGGGAGGGAATCCTTGACCCCAAGACTTCTCAGATCAGTGCACAGCACAAGCTGGGCTGGGAAGAGGCACAACAGGACAGAGCTGCCACAGGTTTCCCACTCTCCTTTGCTTTGTTCATTCCTGTTTTCACTCCAGCAGTCTCAGGCCTGTCATCCCTGGCTGAGGTAGGTGAGCTGTCTGAGGGGTCTCTTATCTTTGTGCATAAATATCCCACCTCCCACTGCTTTCCAAACAGATCAAATCTCCTGGGCACTTGTGGGCTCCTCCCCACTATCCCTGTTTTGTCGACTTGTTTCAGCGGAAAATTTGCACAAATTGAAGCATTGGTTTAAATTCTTTTTAAATTAGTCTGGATAAAGAAAGTATCAACAGGATAGAGAAACAACAGCGCTGTCAGTAATTCAGTGAAGTCATGGTTCGCTCTTCTTGGGCTTTTTCAACCCAAAATATCAGAGACAACAAACTGGAACTTCTTGATGTATATTTGCATACTTGTTTACTTTTCAAACTAATTAGCTTTTAAAGTATTACCAGGGAGCTGAACAAATGTACCGTATAGCTCCAAAAGCAATACAAGAGAAACTGTTTGCATTTGAATGAATTTACTTTGCTGGCACTATGGATGTGTCAGCCCAGTGAACACTTAATGTTGAACATTAATTATACAAACAAAGGAAATGGCACGAAGCTGTTGTCTCTGTTAGTTTTCTTCCAGGATTCAACCATATTTATGTTGGAGGTTTTGTGTCCTAAATAAATTCCTGACTGTGATGGCTTCAAATGGAATGATATTTCAGAAGATTGAAAATATGCACTGATCAATGCCCGAGACAAACACGCTCTCAGCTGTTGTTGCTCACTCACTGACCCTCACTCAGTAAGGAATTCTTTATATCATGCTGTGAATTTCATCAGCTGGTCATCAGCATGATGGACTGATGGTGGCTCTGCTCCCTCTGGCCACTTGTCTGACATATGGCTTTCCAGTCAACTGCTCATGGGTTTATGGCTTTGCTTCTGATCTCAGGACAGGGAGAGTAAGCACTTGGGCATCAGAACAAAGCAAAAAAAGATAAGTGCAAAATTGCACTGAAAATTCTTGGAGAAATTTAGATTCAAAGTCAAAATTTGGATTAAATTTAGGTTTGAGTTAACCCCGCCAGATACTTTTGGCTGCCAATCTAAAAAAAAAAAAAGAATCAATAACGAAGCCAATTACTTGTTAACAAAACTCAGTAAATAGCAATATAAAGTGAAGAAAGGAGGACAAAAAAGTCAACTGCAACTCGTTGATGTCCAGCTGCAAAAAATAAATTTTAAGATGGTGGTGAAATAATGTCAGTTAAGAACAAAATTTAAAAGTTTCTAACCAACATAGGAGTGACTTTCTAAAGAAGAATATTATTGGGAGTGATGAATAAGAGAGGTGGTTAGAGCGATGAGTAATCAGTGTACCGAGAGATGTCAGGAAAATACAAATTTTCACTATGTCTTCCAGTGTTTAATCCAGGAGTTAAGACAGAACATGAAGCTGAAGTTTCAAAAAAATTAAGGGAAAATCTCACACAAGGCACATGAGCTGAAAGTTTTCCATGAGCTCACAAAGCAGTTAGAAAAGCAAATTCTTTTAGGAGTTATTAAACACATTCCCTGCATCACAAACTACTGAAAACTGGAAAGGTCTAGAAGGAAATTCTCCTTGTTGGTTTATCACTCCTGTACTCTGCCTTAGCATGTGCTGCAACTGCTACTGGAAACAAGATTGGATTCCTGACCTGACCCAGTCTGGTTGTTTTAAAATTCCCAGAGATGGTCCCAACGTCCCAGAGGTCATTCTTCTAGTCATCTGAAAATAGTAACCCACTGTAAAGTATCACCAAGCTATTTAGGACACATATTCCAAACATAAATCATATATGGGGACTTTCATATCCCTTTGCAGGTCTTGAATTTCCATTTTCTCCTGCTTTTATCCAGGGCAAATCTCCATCACGCACCCATCTCCTGTATTCTCTTTATATTCAAATCACATCAGCTTTGACGTTCCCTCTCCAACCCGTGCTATGAAATGTCATCACCAGGACACCCTAAACTTTTATTTGTTTCCTCACCACCTGACAGCCTGCCTCGCGGAGCCTTGTCCCGAGCCACTGCTACACGACACAACAAGGGAGGAAATGTCAAAGTTGTCATGCACATTCCCCAGTCCTTTGATTTCTGCTGCCAGCCACACCTTCTCCAAAACTTCTTTGTACTTGGGCTTCAAGCTAGGTATGAATCTCCCACGCGCCTGAGAAATCCTCAGATTTCCGAGCGTCCCAGATTCACTGCTAAATGGCCCTTAAAAGTGTACAAACCTGGAACACAAATACTGCCAAACTAGATCAGAACAATTGCCCATCATCTCTTCTGCACGGTCTCTGACAGATGAAACACAAAGGGCTTCAAAGGAACACTAAAGGAGCCCATAAATGGGAAAAATGCAATATAGGCTGCCTACACACTTATTTTCTGGGGAATAGGAACTACTATTTCTTTGGGAGCATTTTGAATCCTAGATAAATTCATAATGTTCAAACGATCCAGAAAAATACACGTATTATTATACATCCCCATTACTATTGGTGTGCCATACCTTTCACATATATTATACACTGTATTAATAAGTATTTTAAACCTGGTTCCCTGCATCAATTTTACAAATTTCTTTGTAAAATTGCATTCATTCATCAGAAGAACTGCAAATACAACAGTTATTCTGCATTCCATTTTGCGCCCCTTCAGTTTTTCTCTAGTGTATATGGCCACCTGCATGTCAATTTTTGCTCATATCAAGCTATTTCCTTATCTCTCAAATGTATCATGTGGCTCCTAGTTTAGATTTCACTGGTTAAAATTGATGATAAAAGGGGCAATGTGAATCTGTCAGTAGACACATCTTAAATACTCATAATGACATTCAAGAGTTCAGTATTCAATACAGTATTTCCCATTTTTATCCTAGTGTGCTGGAGCAACCATTTCAGTAGTCACCAGTTTGGGCACACCTATGTCACTCTAATAGTGTTTTTTTTTCCAATAACCAATGTTTTCATAATAAATCACCCTCTGCAGTTTCACCAGATAGGTGATTTTCCCTCACCACTCCAAGGGCAGGAGGTGGCTCACCCCTGGGACTACTCAAGCTCTGCTTTCAAATCATTCTCCATTTTCTTCCTGTCCTCTTGGGCCTGAACTCCTTTTGTGCTGTTCTGCAGGCTCTGCTCATCCCCAGGAACAATTCAGCACACGTTCCCCTGGGCGCTCTTGTCTCTCTACTGTTTACATCTTGACAACATCACCTTCCCTCGTTCCTCACTTACACAATCCGTCACAGATCCATTATTCATTTTCAGAGCACAGTGTTGTGAACCATGTCACAGGTTCAATTCACAATGTTGTGAACCAGATGTTCTGCTCAGGACAAAGAATTGTGTCTCTGAATCCAGTAGTTAGGATTTAATTGGAGCCCTGTTCTGAGGGACATTCACAAGGACTGCCCCGTAGCCCAGACATGATCCTGAAAATAGCATTTTAAATGCACATCTCTCTCCATTGAATACAAAGGCAGAAAAATACCCCAAGTCTAAAATTATTCATTGTGATTTTCTTTCTGTGTAAACATTTGTTTAGTTTTTCCTGCTTTTAACAACTTTTTTCAGATCATCTGCTGTTACACTACCCATTCACCTAGTTTTCATCTAGTTTTCTTAATCCCTGTGAGAGTCTTTCTTATGTTCTCTATCATCCAAGACTGTATCAGTCTTTCTAAATCAAGTCTTCCCAATTGCTTCATAAAAAGTTTTTACTTCATACTTCTCCAAAGGTGCCAGATCATTGCCCAAACCATTAGTAAAGCTAATTTATGGTAAATATTTCTCTTAATACTAATTAATTAGCATTAAAAATAAGACATGACTAACATTTCTGCACACTTCTGGAAGTGCTTAAAAACAGTGTTAGCACACTAAAGGCGTTACTGATGGTAATTCCATTATTTCCACATACACCTCCACGTGTACACACACTGTTACACGAGCATTATTTAACTTTGTCTTGGCTCCCTAAAGATAAGGAACTTTTAACTTTAATATTGGTTTGCATGCAGTGAGAGAGAATTTTAGATTACAGCAGGGACCACGAACTACACCCAGTTTTTAGCAGTAGCTGTGCACATCAGCCTGTAAAAATTCTGGATGCACGTGCACAGGGTGGGCAATTGTGCACATCAGCATCCATCCATGTCTGCAACTCTCTGTTCTGAGCATGCCAGACTGTGGTTGGTGTACAGATATAAAGAGTTTTCCATGTTATAGGCACAGGGACTATTACAGAAAATCATTCATTACAGATGAGCATTTTTCTGCATCTTTTCCAATCATTAAAATATGTTTCATAGTATATTTTTAGCTCGGTTCATTAAACGCACGCACAAATTTGCCCACATATCTAGAATTCCACTAGGCTACTTTTAGCAGTTTTCCTCAGTAACATGAAACTCTGTGTACTGCAGGCTTTGTGTTTTACTACAACTGCCATGAGCTTTGCAAACTTAATTGCCAGAGTGACAATATTTCAGACGGAGCTGTGAATTGAGGCTGCTGTTGGAAGGCTGTGTGTCACAGCCGAGGTGATGAAGGGCAGGCACTGGATATCTTTGTACGGAAGTGTTAGAATTTTATTCACGGAAAGCCAGTGTTTGTGCATGCCATCCATGCCTGCAAGGTGTTGGAAGTTGCTAAGGGACGTGTCAAGGTCTTTCTAGCACACCGCCTGATTCATGATGCCAATCATCAAAGAGCAATTGGAGAAAAGGCAAAACGCTATCACCCTTGTATACAGCTTTGAAAACTTACTTTAGGCTGTGGATATGAGATGTTGATCCCCTTTCCCAAATATGGCAACAGGTTAATGACCTTATACTTGGATTCTTTTCACAAACAAGCTTGTGTCCACTGTGATTTTTTCCTTGGATTGCAGAGGGTCACGCATCAGCCTAACAGAACAGCAGCACCAATAAACACCTGCAGCTCAACTCAGCCTCAGCTTCTCCGTCTCAGGCTAATGGTTGCAGATGAAGGCAAGAGGCATTTCTTCATCCTTGTACCCACTATTATCAAAATAATTATTGCATGTCTAAACATAATTCCCAAGAAAAGCAGAAGGGAAAAGCTGTCTCTTTGATAATACAGGAGAATCAATAACAAAAATTAACTAATGAGATGGTAATAACATAGAGAAATGGAACGGAGGGAAAAAGTAAAGCAGAAGTACAAATACGGGAGCATCAGGAATTTGAATTAAATAGATCTTTCTGTCTCTGTCTCACTTTGAATTTCCACAGCTATTTCAAGTATATGTAGTAAAATCCACTCAAATACCTTTCTAAGAAGCTTCTGAGGAATTAACATTGCTGAAAAAAACCTATCTCATCAGGACAGCTGAGAGTGCAAAAGTTGACAGGAGATTTGGTCCCTGTATGCCACATAAAATCTCAAGGCAAAATCCTGGTCCCACAGAAGAAATTGGCAAATGTGGACAGGATTTCACTCCATCTGGTTCATTATTCAAACGGAAAACTGCTTTGTTTATGGGTTGTGGACTGCATGAAATTGAGTTGCCTTCATTTTATCTGTGCAGCTGATCTCCAGCCTCTGGTGAAGGATTCCAACCTCCAAATAAAAGAGGATAAGTGCAATTTAAAAGTTCATTTTGTGGATTGGTTCCTTTTGCCCCTGCTCTGGGCTGTAAATGGTTCCGTTACTAGGACATCATCAAAAGGTCTCTAAAGTTAATCCACCACACACCCAGGAACCCGGGTGTTTCTTTAGTTAATTTTGTCATACAGAAATACCTTTCCATACGTGTTAACTTCCAGGGTTAGGTGGGTTTATTGTTTACATTTTCTATCAAAATTGTTCAAGGAAGAGAAACAAAAGATGAAATAAAATGTTCAAAGGAACACAGCAACACCACATCACTGTGGGAGGGATCCAGACAAAAAACCTACTCTAATAAAGGCAGCATTGTGTGGTTTTCCTAAGAAAACTCGTAGGCATAAGGTATAAAATGTTGAAAGCCCTTGGTCCTACATGATCTATTTATATATTTGGACAAAATTATACAACTATGATTCCAAAGGTTTTTTGAGTAACGCATCATGAACACCAGAAACATTTCTCCTTAGACCCCTTACATCTAATTTTCATTAGAAATAGTGTTATGTAAACATCTAGGTTTTATGCTGTAGGATTGTACTCACCCCTACACAAAGAACTCCATCACAACTCCAAGGGCTATGAGTGGGGACCATTCCTTGGAAAAATCACTTTTAGCCATGTGGATACCACACTAACACAACACTAACTCCTTTATGAATAACTGTATTGCCTCTTCCCAGTGATCTATCGTGGACAAGATAGTGCCAAGAAACTCCCAGTTCTATGCTTAAATTCACTGTGTTTTCATAAAGGAGAGGTTCTTTGGCTGGCTGGAGACAGTTTTCTACCTGGGTGAGTTAATAAACAATAGTGCATCAATTTAATTTAAGAAAGGTTATTGCTACAGTGAGAATGGCTGGAAGTTACCTGGCAGCTTGTCTTATTTTGGAAAGAAAACAGAGTTTCAGAAAGTATTTGATTCTTGGATTCCTGCACTTAGCTTGGATGGCTGAGATTTTCCCTTATTACTACAAGAGTTGGGCAGTAATGAAAAATCTTTTAAAAAGTGGATTCTTTGTAGCTGTTGTCACTGCCTGCCAGATCTAGAAAATTACTTTCAAAGCTCGTGTAGAACATGCCCAAAAAGTACTCTTTGTTGGAGTAAAGTGATCATTATACTGCAACTAAGAGTAACAAGAACCTCTTTCAGGGCTCATCCATTTATTTTCAGCCCAGATGAAGAGGTCTGTCTCATTAAAGGATGCTCTGCATCACCTGGAAGGTTTCCTACAAACTTCAAATGTCTCTGCAGGACTTCTTCCTGCTGGGGTGGAACCCTTGTTATCTGTTTGTGTTTCCCATCATGGGTGAGCTGCTTCCCAGCCAAGCAAGTCCACTGCTTCCCTACCTCAAAAACTCCCTGTGAGTACCTTCTGACATGGTCCAGGGAGGCAAGAGATGTTGCCTCTTCACCGAAATACAGAGATTCTTAATGGCAACATTGGCACAACTAATACGGTCCCATGCCCAGGAACTTCATCACATTATCTTGTAATATCGCTGATCAGATATTTTTCATCCATCAACATAATTTGCAGGGTGTCAGCCACTGGAGAGTCTATTCAACAAACAAAATCAGAGTGAGCCCTTTGGTTTGTGGTTGGGTTTTTTTGGTGGTGGGTTTGTTTTTTTTTTTTTCAGATGGACACAACATTTGGTTATCATTCTTCCCATCACAGGGGGCAATCCCATTTGCTGAGTGACTATGCCTCTTGTTGCTTATTTGCTGTTTTCTTGCATTATCCTACAATTGTTCCTGGATCTGATGTCTTCTACAGTCTTTGTCCCTACAAAATCCAGATAATGCAACAAGTAGCTGCTATAAATGCAAACTAAAATACCTATAAATAAATAATATAAAAACTTATCTAAATACCAACAAAAATGCCAGCTCTTCTAAAGCTGAGGGAACACATTTCCAGTCACCAAGCAGCAATTATTATTATTATGACTTTCATGCAATGGTAGACAGTATTACGTTTGCTCAGAAGACCAAGTAATAGATAATAAAAGGGTCATCAATTAATGCTAACTTATATTATCTATTTTCATCTATAAAATCAGACACTGAGTGTGACTTCCCTCCTACAACATACTTTGTAAAAGGCAAATAAAGGAGAATGAGAGAAATGTTATGAATTGACTTTGAAGCAGAGCATATGCTCTACTTAAATGGAGATTATGTCAGTTAAGGATGTATTTGCACATACTCAGACTGAACATCTCCAAAATCTCTGTGCATGTGTATAAGCACATACTCAAACATATATAGGCATAAAAGTTCAGCTTGCTCAGAATTTAAAATTCAGTCATATTTTCCTCAGGAGCCTCTGACTATTTTGAAAGATACGTGCAGTTAGCAGATAGCTGGAGGTACATTCCCACTACTGCTCTGCCTTTACCTGCTGTTATTTTCAGAATAAAAGAGGAAAGTGAGTGATGTCTTCTACTCTCCATCTAAGAGAACCACGGGCACTCAGTAAGTGTTTTAAACCATCTTTGCCTGAATAAGTTTCTTAATGTCATCTGGCATATTCTGACATTTGCTAGCTATTTTCAAGTTAGGTTAAAAAAAAAATTACATATACAGATCATTTTCAGCAATGAAATATCACATTTTGGTGATAATCCCAGTTCAACCAAGGAATCCTGATTTCACATAGATCCAGACAGTAGAACTGATCTATTGTGTTAATTAACTTTATCAGAGTAGATAAATTATTGCATTATTTTTCTGTTCCCTACCACTTGAAAATACCAAAATTAGAATCCTGAAATGAAACCATAACTAATGTGGATCATCACAGATATCATTGCTTGTTCTGTCTACCTGATCTGGCTTTAATGTTTTAAAATATAATTCCCAAAACTAACATTGCATAAACTAAATGCATCATCTCCTGAAAAATGAATCCCTTTTCTAACACTGTTTGGTGTTTCTCTTATTTATTGGTGTCTTTTAGGCCTTTGTCTTAGTGCATCAATACACACAAAACTTATGCAGCTTATTTGGTCACATGTTATCTACGTGGCTTTATCAATATTTCTGAGTATCTGCTGTCTGGCAGCAGCGTTCATTAGACCATGCACAGCTTTTGACTGCAAGGGGATATTTGAGCTCAGGTGTAAACTTTTGTATGCTAACCTTCAAACCACTGTGAAATGAATCCCCCTTTCCTGGTCATAACAGGAATATATTTGTGCAACTGTTAAATATCTAGCCTGAATTCTTCTTATTTTCGTGGTTTGGACTGCCATGGAAAATTCAGAGTAAGCAAACATTAATACCCTGCATTCTTTGGCACAGGTTGTGATTTTTCTTTTCTCAGTCTGTTGCACAGTCCTGAGTAACAATTGCTTATTCTTGGTCTTCAATTCTCTTGTTTCTCTCTTTGATCAAAGCCCAACTGCGTCATCTACAAATTGGTTATGACAGTCACATGCAGGAAATAATGTTTTTCAAAGATACTTTGGATAGAGAAAGTAATCATTTTCAGTGATGCAAAGACTGTCTGCGTCAGTGTTTCAGTCCAATCTTTGATCTTGCTGCTCCATGTGTGTACTATTATACAATTACCACCCATGTGTCCCTGAATTTTCATGTATTTATTCTAGTCCTCACTCTTTCCCCCAAGAAAACATATATTTGCACAAGTTCCCTCTGTAGAAGCAGCATTGCTTTGTGCAGCTGCAGTAGGCAATCTTCCCTACCATCTCCTTTGATGTTTAGAAATGATCGATAGTAGAGAAACTGCATCCATCTCCTGCCTGCACGTCTGTGGCTGAGGAGCAGACACACACACAGCTCTCAGCCTTACAGGCCTCATTAGGCATAATTACAAGGCATATTTCCTTGTATTACAATAAATAAGTGATCCATATTCATGCTGTTATGATATCAGGGTGGATAAAATCCTGCAGCCCCACTAAGATGATAAAGTCAATGGGATTTCTACTCAGTAAGAACTAAAAGAGAGATGAAGAATTTGTCTGATATTATTAAGAGGTCCTTCCTGGATTACAGATAAGGTGCATTATATTACCCACTGTTTGCAATCCTAGAATATTTTACATTTTGTCATGTTACACTGCAAGCTCTTTGGAAGTTCCTATTTATCAGCTCTTACCACTTTCAGATGGGAGCAACTGGATTCAGACCATGTGAAAATCTTGGAGGTGTTATTAAGGACATCAAGAATTTGAGGGGTTATTGGAAAAAATTAATTCCTTGTCTTTGCTTACCACACAGGAAAATGCTTACTTTTATTTTTGTTTCCTGAGGCAACGGCTCCAAAAATGTATGAATTACTTAGGAGTAAGTTATTACTTATCCCAGCCCTTGCATGTATTGGAACAGTAAATGAAAGAGGTGCCAAAGGAAGCCCTTGCACACCCATGTGCAGAGATAAATGAATGCAGATAAATAGAGGCACTATTACTTAAAATCTTCAGTTAGCTGGAAAATTCATCCTTCAGTCATAAATCGCCCCTGAAATCTGGAAACATCAGATTTCAGATGAATATTTCATATTACATCTTAAAGGCTCTTCACTACAAGAAGTAAAATAATTGTTATTAAATTCTCAGCAGATTACAAGGCATCTCCAGCACAGAGTGCAAAGGAGGGATTGGGCCTTTGTGGTGCACAACTCACTGTGTGCTGGGGAAGTGGATTTTGCTTTTTGAAGGATATTTGCCTCCAGCATAATACCAATAATGGAAATAATATCACATCATATAAAGTTGAAGCTTTTATTCTCTATAGAACTGAGGAATGATGTGAGAAGTACTCTGGGAATTTTACCCTTTAGATTAAATATTTGAGTCATGAATGTCTGAGACAATCAGTTTCAGTTCTGAAATTACCTTGCTATCTCAAGCATAGGAAGAATAAAAGATACTTTCTGTATTACAATTAAGACATGGAAAATCTTATTTTCAACAAGATTTTATGCTTAACACAAGAGAAGACATTTTTTTAAAGAGTGCTGAGCCTTGATGTCAGCTGTTCCAGCATTATCTGAACTCAGCCTGTGAGTTCATGGATTGGTCTGGTCCTCGCTGCAGCCCATTCCACAGCCACTCAGACCACTGCGGTTCTTCTCTCAGATAACAAGCTCCAGGATAAGAGGAAATGGCCTCAAGTTGTGCCAGGGGGGATATTAGAAGAAATTAGGAAAAATTTCTTCACCTAAACACTTGTCAAGAGTTAGAACCAGCTGCCTGGTGTCACCAACCCTGGAAGTGTTTATAAAAGCTGTGAATGTGGCACTTGAGGACACGGATTAGAGGGGAACGTGGAGGAGCTGGGTTGATGGTTGGACTCAATGAACTTGGAGGCCTGTTCCAAACCTAACTATTCCATCAGCCTACAGTTGCACTGGAAAGCCATTCCAAGGCAGGAAGGGACCACAGTGCTCATCTGGTCCCAACTCCCAAAAAAGCATTTGTGTTTCACTGCAGTGTTTCAGGCCAGCAGACACATAAGCTGCAAACATCCTAGAGAGTTTACCAAAGGTTTGTTCCCAGAAAATTCCACAAATAAGCCCAGACCACACACAAAAATTAACACTTCTGTAACAAAGAAAAAATGTTAGAATTTTCTCCACCTTGTAAATTTGATCTATAAAGCTTTTACGAAGTTTCTGTCTTCAGAAACTTCTGTCTCAACTGAATTCATTGTAGATGTAGAGACGATCGTGATGGAGGGATTACAAATGTTTGCAGAACCAACATTATTTTTTCTCAGGGACACTTTAGCAAGTAGAGAAAGCAGCATGAGAGGAATGTGTGTGTGCACATGTGTATTCAGAGGACTATGTCATATGTATTTTCTTCTCTATTAAAAAACCATTAGATTGTACTTCCCAAGAAGTGACATAATGTCTGTGTTTAAATACTTTTCTACATAAAAAGATGGGCATTTTGAGTAAAAATGGAATAGGACAGAAGGGATTTGCCAGGCTGAGAGGGGCAGGCTCAGTTCATTTCTGCAGTTCATTGACTTCTGCCTCAGTAAATATGCTTATTCAACAGAGTTTACAAGGCTCAGCACTGAAACAGCTGGATGAAATCCTGTGACCTTTGCTACACAAGAGAAAGGAATTCTAGAGGCACTTTCTGACCTTAAAAATCTTCGAGACAATCAAATAACTATAAAAAAGAATTTTCATACGTCTTTGAAATGCTGAGTCTGTGGACTTTCAAAGAATTAATTCCATGTATTCCCTTTTTTAGCTTATTTCCTTTTTTTCCATCATTCATCTACATTGGAGATAATATCTAAAATCCAGTGTAATTATATTGCCACCTAATTCCCTAAGGCCAATATAGAATACAAGAAAAACTTCATAATACCATAAACTGTGCGCATTAAAATGAAATAGCGGAGACCACTTATTATGAAAAAATGGAAAAATGTTTGACATTTTTGGCACAGCTGGGACACACCAGAGTTACAAGCACGAAATGTTGGTGTAGGCACACAGTAGTGCCAAAGGGTGACGATTTCACAGCTCAGCTCCAGGCACAATGGACTGAATTTCTCTGGGCCTAAAAATCACAACAAAAATACTCCAAAGGCCTTCAGAGCTACCCGGGGGTGATGTGGGCTCGTGGAAGGCACATCATCCATGGAGCTCTCCAAGGTGCTGTCTGCAGGGTCACAAGGGAGAATCCACAGTCATGAGAAAATACAGAAGCCTGAACCTTAGTTATACAAATTCTTCTTCTCGAAAAGAACTCTTTTCCTCACATCAGAGGTGTGGATGGGCTCAGTGATGAAAGGGAAAAGGTTGTCAATAGAAAAAGCAGAGAACTGCAGTTGGAGAAGCAATAAAATACGTATAACTTGGGGACTGGGCTGTTTTATGCTGTGACTGAAAGTGTGGAGCATTCTCCAAAGGCTCTGCAAGAGGAAAGAAATTCCACTCATACAACTAAGCAAATACCAAGAAAGAGAACCTTAAATCTAGTGGAACCTGAACAGAGAATAATGCAGCTTGACAGAAAAAATCTAAGTGATTAGAGGAGTAGCCGAGTGCTCTTTAGAGGCATAACGAGCTTGGGTAGGAAGGCCAAAGACTTTCATGCATTCTTTTCAGCTACTGGTTGATTGGAATTATGCAAATAGAGCAATGTGTAAACTTGATTTATATATAGACCTCAAGTCCTGAATAAATAAATTGGACCTGTCCTAGTACAGTTAGTGGAAATAAAATAAAGTTTCTGACTTTAGGTTGGCAATTTTTATTTTTATTTTTTTTTAACATAAAGCAAGCTGCATGCAATAATTTCACTACTACTAGGTTTCAGTATATGGTTAAATTATTTTCCAGAACTAGGTACAGTCTAAGTTGGAATTTGGGTAATTGTGAATCAAGAGACCGGCTGCAAAATTTGATCCAAATCTGTAATATTAGGTGCTGCCAGGAGTTTTCAGAGATCTCTGATTTGGAGTTCTGTCATTTTGCTAACAAAAGCTAATTACCAAAATTTCTACTTCTTTCACTGCTAGTGAGAAACAGATATGTACAGCTTCAAAAGTTCAGTATGAGGAAAAACACAGTTTCTAGAACAGGGCACATATTACTGGAGGGCAGGGAAAATAGCTCCCCAGAATATTCCAGCATTTTCCACATTCCTTCTGAGTTTACTTTTTACATAAATTTATTTCTCAGGGATTTACTTGCATGACTTTGAGCTTAAAGCTCTTGGTACCTTACAGAACTGTGCCCTGTTATCCTGTGCCCTCTTAATTCTTTTGCAGATGCTGTATGACAGAGAGAACTGCCCAAACAAGTCCAACAATACAAAACCTGTTTTTCCAGACCATTTTCCTGCTGTTAACTGCCATGTCTGTGCTACTGTAGATGCAGTTAAAAGAAAAGGGAGAGAGAAGAAACAGTTTTTTGGTTTTCCTAACATTTAATTATATTTCTGAATTGGATGAGAAGCAGGGAAATTACTAAGGATTTCTTTTTCTTTCAAGTATTTTCCAACTAGTTTTAGGACCAGAACTTCTCAAAGGCATGCCACAGGCAAAAAAAAAATATATATATATATATAAAGAGAAGTTGAATGCTTTGCCTAAGTACAAACTATGCAGGTCAGTTATAGATGATTACAAGTTAATAAAAATTTGAATTTTATGATGTTGTTGAAAGTTATGGGTGTCTGAATTAGCCTCACTGGGGATAGCGCTTGCTTATGCAGGATTAAACATCAATTAGTTCTATGACAGTGGGAAGTGCTGCATTTATCAGGCAAATGAATTAAAGTATATATGCATAATATATGAAGACAGAGGAAATTCCACATCTCATTTTGCATGTGAACAGTTTAGCTGAAATCGTCAGTACAAATAGAAAAGAAAAAGAAATCACGAGCAATTCCTGTCGGATCTGATCTCCCACCCAACCACAAAAGGGAGACACTGTGGGGAAGAGCTACACAAAACAGTCCTTGACAAGCCCAGGAAAGCCAACACTCTCCATGCACTCCACAGCTGTGTGGAAAGATCCACTTCTCTGTGAAAAGCTACTGAGTTCTGGAAGCAAAGATCAAACAGCCAAGCTTCACAAAATCATGTCATCCACGTCAGCAGCCCTGATTTATCTAAATGGGGAAGCCCTGTAATGCTGAGTTTCACCGTGTGTTAACACGCAATGACATTTGGGCCTGATGCGGATATTTGAAAGGCTCTCTTCTTGTCTGGATAGAGATAAATGTATCTCAGTGTTGAGCCAATTATTCACAAAGACACCAGGGGACTCACATCAACAACTAGTTAAGCTTCCACGTTTGCCAGTGAAAGCGAAAGATGCACTTCAGCTGCTTGTCTACAAATATTCAGCAATTAGCCAGATACCAAGACACCCAGTAACACGCCGTAGTCATGGCAACCTGCTTTTGCCTTATTTGAAAATGAAGATCAAAGTGCTATTTGACTGGAGTAAAGTATACCATTTTTAAATTCTTTATTGATTTAGGAACAAGATTTTAAAATTCTGTCCTATGTTGTAAAGATGTCATTAAGAGTATTCCATCCTGCCTGGGCTGTTCCCACTTTTCTGCTTACAGTTCTCTATTTATATGTCATTTGCAATTTTGCTGCCTCATTTTTACTTTGGATCTGGTGGAAATGTACTAATGAACTGGGCTCTTCACCTGTAAATCCTTAGCTTTCCTTCCACATCAATCAACAATGACAGCAATCATTATTTAAATAATATTATAACAGCTGGGTCCTGTGAAAAGCACAGCATTGCTTTACGTTTGGCTGCAACAAACACAACTCAGAATTATTCTGAATCCTGAGAATCCTCAGCCAGTATTGTATTGAATTGTATATTCAGGCTTGAAACCACTCATCTCAGACAGACCTGGTTGTACTTAATTTACTCTCTTTGTATAAAGCAAACAACTGCCTAGAGCATATCTGAGGGTTTTATCCTATCTTGCGCTAAAAGATCAGTGGGGACCCATGTTGTGGAGAGGAGCTGCTGGGACTAAAGAAGGAGGTGGCACAGAGAACATCCATTCCCAGGCTCTGCCTGTTGAGCTTTCCCCACTTACCAGGTTTTGGGTTGGGAGTGACTTTTTTTCCCCTCTGTGTGAGATCTGCAAGGCTTGCAGGGTGGTTCTGCCTTTCTCTTTAAGAAAAGTGAGATTGCCTTGTTGGGATCACCTGCCCAGTTCAGAAAGTGCCTGGATTCCCAACTCTCCCTGACCTCTGCCCACCACACCCCGTTACTGCCCTGAATGCTTTCAGTCTCAGCGTGGGATATCTAGACAAAAATAAAATCATAGTGTTCAAGAGCAGTCAAAGTAGAGGCACCAGTCATCTTTTGTGCCCTCACACTCCCTGAAACTGCCAGGCTGCAAAGGTGGATACAGGCCAGCAGTGACTTTTCTGCATACAAGAAGAATTAAAACTGTGAAGGAGTAGTTGCATAAACCTGCAAGGCAATAAGCCAGATAGTTTTTCTAAGATCATTTCCAGGCAATGTTCCATTCCCAGTGGAGGTTTCTATTGATCAGTGGTTATTTTTGCTTGCAATCAGCCATAGACTTGAAAAAAAACCCCAACCAACCTCTGCTTATCAGTGCATCATCATAAAGTGTATCAAAACTAGAAAGGACCTTTGATTACAGTGTACATCCACTCATTATTTTTATTTTCTCTATCTGCCTTCTGTTTGTTTATTGCTATTCTCTTTTTCCATCACTTAGAATCAGGAATCAGCTCTGCCACAGCCAGAAGCTTTATTTTAGGTATTTATAGCAGTATAAGGGTACAGGAGTCGCTGCAGGTTGGAGAGTGTCTGTCCCTCACCATCCTACTGAAGGCAGTGGGACTCTGCAGAGTGGGATCTCTGCCAGTGGACACTGCTGTGGATGAGGGTTTAGGGAACGGGGTTTTCAGCTGACTTTGTGCTAAAATAGCACTTTGAATGCCTCTGTCTTCTAACAGCTTGGAGCAGCCTGGGAGTACTCACACTGTTAGCAAAGGCAGAGTTTGTTTTGTAGGAAACTCCACACCCAGCTAAGGTTTACATCTGTAGGTCTTTTTTTGTGCTATTGTGTTCCATTACAAGAATAATATTGTCTATGTGAAACAAATATGTATTTGGCTTTAACCACCTTTAAATGTAGATCTTTGTGAATGCTGGTTACTATAGCTACGCTGGCATTGTGGGTAGTTCTTCCATTGTTACTGTTGCATGTTTGTATATAAACAGCTGAGCTGTAATTTTCTTACTTTAATCTAAGAAGCCACAGGAAATGCTTTGATTTAAAAATTGCTGATCAAGCCTGCAAAGTTAAAAATGTGAGATCAGGGTGAAATCAGCACAATTCACTGCATTATTACTTTAAAACTTAAGGGAAAATGTACTTCAGAAAGCTGAAAAGGTGTTAGATGATATACATGAGCGAGCCCACAATCCATTATGATTAAATATGCACTTAACCATTTCACAGATTTCAATTTTAAAGCCAAACAACAGGCTTGTTAAGCAGACCATGAATATAAAGGCTTGCTCTATGCCCAGGCTTCTGTGATACATCCAGATCTATCAGAAAGGAAAACTTTCTTCTCAAATTCAACTCTTCAGGGTTCTTTTGTTTGTATTTTTTTCTTTTTCCCTGGTTGGTGTCACCAAGCAGGAGATCAGGTCAGTCAAGCAGGACCTGCCTCTCCCAAACCCCTGCTGGCTGGGTCTGATCCCTGGTTGTCCTGTGTGTGCTGTGAGATGGCACTCAAGAGTGTGCTCCTAAAAGCAAGATAGGAGAAGGAGGTTTGCAATAGCTCTTGTAGAATTAAGTAAAAATGAACATATTGACTCTCACCAGAGTGAAGTTCACTAAACAGGGGGACACGGCTCATTGTCCTTAAGCTCTACCTTCCGGTTAATTAGAAATTAAAGCAGTCTGGGTTTGTACCTCACATTCCAGCACCTCAGTAATTGCTACTAAGGAATAGAGTTAAGTGGAAAATAATTGCAATCTGAAGGTCCATCCCCAAGCAATCCAGAACAGCTCCTGCCCACCTGCTCTAAGATTTCAGCTAAAGGAGCAGCTCTGCCAATGTCAAGGTCCACCAAGATTTTCAGATACTTTTTGAACTGCAATAAACAATGGAAGAGAAACCATGCTCTTTCTCATCAGCGCTCACTTTTGCTGGATACATAGTTTACACTCTCAAGTCTTTCCACAGTTTTTGTCTAAATCAACCTGCCAACCACTCAAAAGCTGAGTTCATGTTGCTTCTGATAGAGACACCAAACTCATTGACAGCAAGTGGGCAAAGGCTTAAATGAGCATCTTCAAAACAAGGACATGGGATAAAAAGTTGAGAAAACTTTTGGAAGATTTCACCCCTATCTTCCAGCCATAGTTGTTCCTACTAATTCTGCTCCTTGCATCTTACACCATCTTACACATTACATTCCTTTCTCAAAATCTCCTTTAGTTTTCTTCTAATTTAGCTCTTTTACTCTCAGTTCTGTCTTTTGCATTTAGAACCTCTGACTTTATTCATAGCAGGTAGGACTGCTTATTTAAAATAACACATTTTTAATATATGCATTAATGCTGTTTTAGGAACAGAATAGTCTCTACTTGGTCAGATTAGTGTATCTCTCATTTAATTACAACTCAAAAGGTTAGAAAGTCTTATCATGCATGCATATTCTCTGGGAATTATCTTACTCTAAAATATAATTAATCATCCTCTGTCATGCTTTTATTATACCCACTGCTCTCTGGAGTCATTCTTTTATTTTGTCTTCATTCATATTCCTCTGACCTTCTTCTTCACTCTGTTGCCACAGACCTCAGGTGAATTTTAGCCGACTGCTCAGAAAGAAGTGGATATTGTTAAACCCATTTGTCAACCACATTATCAACTCACAAACAGGAGATCTCTGCATATGTTTAGCATTTTCCATATATAGCAGCCCAACTATTAACATGGATGGCATCTGTCAGTGTTGACTAAAATTAAATTTTGGAACTCCTGTAAATAATAAAGCAGTCATATAAAGATTATTTCTCTGGAGCATAAGCTACCAGTAAACATGATTTGCATATTGTGCTTACAGCTGTTTCAACATGAACTGTTTGCTGTGGTTCATTAAAATGATTTTATTTGTCGGATTCCAGGATAGTTGCTAGTCTATGTACACCAGGCTGGATGAATGGGGTGAAAATTCAGGTTTTCAGAACTATGCACATGTGTACTGGATTAGTGAGCTGAATTGAATAATAAAGCTTAAAAAGAGATCATTAATCACATGTCTCTGATGAGAGAAATGAAAGAGGGAGGACCTCTGAGAGATATTCCTATGAAACTGAGAGTACAAATAGCAAAGCAATGTCCCCAGTGAAAAGAAAAGCACTTTTATAGACCTACATCTCACTTCCATTCAACACACTGCAATCTTTTCTATTGACTTAGCAGAAGTTAAACTGGGACTTGGGCACAAAACTTAAATGTATTTCCATACAATACTCTTGATCTAGATAATAACATCCATACATCTATGAAATGTTTTACTCTAAGTTACAGTAAATTCACACAAATCTTTTTTCCCTCTCATGAAAATTATCTATTTCCTTCCTCCATAATACCACAAAAATCAAGATTTTCCTCTCCTGCCTTTTTCTCCCTATACTCATAATCTCAGCAGAGCAGCAAAGAGCAGTCAGAAATTTGATTTCAGCTATGGAGTTGTGTCTCCCCAAACAGAAAAATGGCAAGATGGCACAAAGACTGAATTAAAAGGAATTCTGTGCTGTGAGGACACGTGAATGCCCAGGTAAGACTCACCACAGTCACAGTCTGCATGTTCACAGCTGCACTTGAGAGTTCAGCTGTGCCAGAGAAGAGCAGCAGAGACAGGATCATTAATATAATTTAGAATTTTGGGCGTAATTCATGTTTCTGTCAGACCCTCTGGGTGTGAGCTGAGCCTGGTGGGGCTGGCTGTGAGCTGGAGGCCGGACCCCAGGTGACTCCATCTTCCCCCCATCATATCCCCCAGTGCACTCAGTCCCAGGTCAGGCGGGAAATTTAAAAGGCAATCGTGAGTAATTAGGCCAGCAGCAGCTTCCTGCTTTTTGGTTATCCAGCCTTCCTTTCCACCTCTTGCTCACAGCCATCATAAGAGGACCTTAAGAAGTGTCTGTAGACAACCATTGTTTTTTTTCTCTGTTTTCAGAGCATGCAAGTTACACAGAGCAAACACAGCAATAGAAGTAACACCCACTTTAACAGCTGTGTCCTGAGCAAAACCATTCCTTCCACCTTCTCTCCCCATCCAACCCCTTGCTCTTCATAGTCCTGAAGTATTTTTCGACATTATTCAAAGAGTACCAGAGCGAGAGATAAGATTGCCATGGTGTGGCACTATATTTTTATAGGTTTGGACATCCCTGAGCGCATCAGTGCAGCTTTTAGAGGTCCATTTTCCAACCAGGATCCAACCTAGCTGGAAAAGACGTGGATGTGATTGCAGGGGTTCCGCACCAATCCATTTTAACCAGTGCCAACCTGGGAGCTTTGGTGGTTTGCAAATGCACATCGATTGACTCCTGAGTCTGTCGTCCAAATGCAAAGGATGTTTCTGCTGCTCACAGAATATTACAGGAATTTAACTCCGACATTTACCATAATAATCAAAGCTTTAACAAAAATACACATGGAATAATTGCTCATTGAGTGCATGTCCAAGGAAAGTGTTCTGCAAAATATCTTGAAGCAAGAGTCTGTCTCAAAAAGATCTCACGTGAAAAATATTTCAGCAGAAGAAATTCTGTTTCTAATCACAGGTAAATAGATTTGCTTCCAGGAAAGCCTGTCCACTCTCAGAAAGTCTGCCAAGGAAATGTAGGACTTCAAGAATGCTGGAACAGGGAGAAGGAAAGAGGAAAAATAGCTTTTTCAGTTTCCCAGCCAATTCTGGGCTTGAGAAGGAAATTGGTTTAGGTCAAAATATATATGCTATTTCAACGACAAGAAAACCACTGCATTTAACATAGGCACAATCTAAAAGGCTTCATTTAACCTAAAAAAAAAAAAGTATTTTATTATGTTTTCAGTTTATTTAACTGAATGAAACATTGTTTCATTTTTTAATATGTAGAGCTTTTTTTATTTTTATAAACGAAAAATGCTGATTGGAAGCAAAAAGTTCAGAAGTTGGGTCATTAAAATGCTGAAAAGAAACATTTTGGCATTTCCCATGAACTGGTTTTGAATTCTCTCTTGTTCCTATATTTTTCATCTCAGCTATTTATAAGATTTGACCCAAATTCTTTTCTCCCCAGCTAGCTCCTCTTTTTCAGATAATATATTAGTTGTCCAGTAAAGTAGTGGCCCAGACCAAAAGGTAACATCAGTTCAGTTAGTTAAGGAAAGCAGTAAAAAACCTCTTAACACATCAAAAATGGAGAGCAATAGAAAGAGAAGACTGTCCTTACTGCACTTCTGTTTTTCAAAAGATTTCCCATGAAGGGGCTCCCAGAATAGGCAAATTGTGCCTTAAGTATGTCGTTTCTTCTATTTATGACAAATTACCCTGTGTCTGCCTTCAGGGACAGTTTTTATGCCTCGTGCATATGCTGAAGCCCAAATGTTTGTTATGAAATCACATTATTGCTCCTGCTCTGCCATCCTGCAGGCCCTGGCGCTGGGGGTTGGAGCTGTGCATCCTCCTTTGCAGCACAGGTAACTAATTCCCATGAATTTTTGTGTGTTGAAACAGCAGCTTTTCATGGACTGGGTGAGGAGTTGGGAACGACCATATTTAAAACACAGGGATACAAACTCATGGAGTTTTCTCCTAGCAGATATGATAACTGAACCAGATGTTCCAGGTGCAATCTGGAGTTTGGTCAGGAGCTGTACTAGGAGCTGCAGAGTAGCTACTGAGATATGTTTGCTCCGGTTTTGTGCTGTTTTCTATCCCTACCATTTTTCCATACTCATGTTCTGGTTCTCAATTCAAAGCAATTTACCGGAGTCAAACTCTCACCCAGATGCTGACACCAAATAACACTCCAGAAGTCCCCACAAAGACTACTTGTGGGCAGGTGCTAAGCTGGCAGGAACAGGGTCTTTTATTTTAGCAAGCAGAAAGGTTTTGATAGAGTTCAAATTACATAACCACGTTTTCTTCCAGCAGAAGAAAGACAGATCTTATTGAAGTCAAAATCAAAACTCCCATTTACTTAAAAGGGCCAAAAAGTTAAAAATCTAAAACTTTTGTAGCTTAAAAAGGAGAATTATAAGAGAACCAGCTATCCCATTAATTTTCTAGGTCTGTCTGAAGAGTCTGGTCTGAGGAGCTTTTTTTATCTTCTAAAATTTTTGAGAAGATTGAAGAAAAGAAACTACTTGCAAAGGGGAAAAGCAAATGGACAACTCTTTTAATTCTGCAGTGAAACAAAGGAAAAGTAATCTCAGTTTTAGGTGCAAGTTATGAAAAACCATTGTAATTTTTACTAATTAATTTGTACCCATTTATTAGCAAAGATTGCTGTCCGCACCAGGTTACCGATGTCGGCTTTGAGGTGGGCGTGACAAGTGAAACCCCACCCACCCTCACACTGAGAAGGTTTTAGAATCACAGAATGAAGGTATTAACACTGCCAGTCCAGCCCATTGCAGTGAGTAGGTAGAACAAGGGACCAGATCTTGCCCTGCGGCAGGACAATATGCAAGGACCTTGACAGAGCACTGACTGCTGCAAACAGACGGCCACAAATCTCAGGTGTCTAAAACTCGGCCACAAATCAGCCTGGTAACAGCTCATGAGCAGGCTGGCAATGACCTCGGCACTGTCACACACACTCTTATCTGCTAAATTGCTTTGTGGTAACTGCACGTCGTGTCCTTGACCACACTTGTACAAATATTTCTCTCTTGCTTTCCAAAGAGCTGACAGTTGGGCTTCTGAACATCGGAAAGATTTTTTTAATATAATTTATTAAGTATTTTTTCTTCTGTGTTTGTAGACACAGTCCATTCCTCCTCATTAATACACAATTAAAGAGCTAAAGCAACTTTGGGATATGGCATTTATTTATCCTATGAACAGCTACAGATTTAATTAGCCAATGGGTAGTTGGCAAACAAAAGAATTTCCTATGGCAGTGTACGAAATGGGACAGCTTTAAAGGCTGCTCTAAGAAAGCCTAGTTTTTCAAAAAGGAAGAATTTAAAACCCAATAGAAAACCTCAATATAAACCTTTGTTTGTGTTCTGTATGTAGGTGCTTTACCATAGTTGTAGGACAGATCTGATTTTTCAAAAACACACTGAATATTCCTGCATGAAATAAATAGGACGTTGCAGTGGGTTTACTGGAGCACCTAAGACTGCAGCTGGGGAAAATGTGGTTTCCTAAATCTTCATTAAGGAATATCATTCAGATGTGCTTGGAAATCCCCAGGGAAAATCCACTATCCCAATGCATAATATGCCATGGTCTTTCTCAGTCCTTCCTCTCCCTTCTATTGCAAGTCTCTCTCCTCATCTCTCTACAGTTTTCTGGGAGAGAAATAATTGACTGTAACATTTGTCTCCATTTAGCATTTTCCCCCCTTCTGTTTGCATGTTCTACCCTGTCCTGCCTTTCCTATTTACACAGCAAACCTTCTGAAGCAGAAATGTTCTCCTGTTCTGTCTGTTCTGCGTCCCAAACCACGGTGTCCCATCAATGCCCAGTCTGTTGGCACAACAATAATAGACTTGATAATTATTACTGGTCCATGCTATTAAAGTTACATCAGTGACATGAACGTGCAAAAACATCAAGCTGCTGGGACAAATATCTGCAAATTTCTTAGCAGATGTCATGTGTGTCAGAGGCTGAGGTAAGGAGCTAAACAAGTACAAATCTGTTTACAAAATTATGAAAGAGCTCGGAAAGGATGGAATTAGTTGGCACAGCACAAAATGGAGGTATTATGGTGCTAGACACTCACTTCACCTATCCTTGTTTTACATTAGGGGTCATACTCCATTACCTTTTGCTCCAAGCTCCAAGTCAAATTTGATTAGGGAATAATCTGATTCCACATAATGAGAATACTATTTAGGATGCATGCTTTAAATGTGGCTTTTAGTCCACAGTTTGTGAGGTCAATGAATTTAACAATTGAGATGATTTGTACGTTCCATGGATGATTTGGCACGGAAGACATTTGTGAAATGTGCAAAACTGGCTAAAAATGGCATTTCAAGGAACACAAGTGAATAATTACAGCTGATGCTACAACTTGCATTTGTCCTTCAATGATACAAAGGTGGCTAATATTTTTCAGATCTTTTTAGAAGTACCACTAGAAAACATGAAAGAAAGAAAAATTTCTTGGACAGGTAAAATGCAAGAAAATATTATAAAGTTGTGAGCAGATCTAGTAAAGTACTTCAGTGCTACAGATCCTACACTTACCCAGTGCCTCCAAACGAGTATGGAGCACCTCATGGCTGGAGCCCACATCAGGTGAAATCACTGCTTTGGTCCAGGTACCCCTCAGCAGATGTGGGTCAGATGTAAGACTTAACCCTCGCTTCCAAACGCCCTACTCCCAGTGCTTTTCTGTGGGAAGGTCCCACCCTGGGCCCTCTCTGAGCCCTTGTATCAGAACACGGGCTCCAACCAGACATTCAGTTTTTCAAGCTAAAACAGCTAAACTTGGTGATGCCGAAGCTTTCCTTTTCATTGCACAGAGGTTTAGTAGCTAAGCCTTCAACCAGCAAAGCAGAGGCGCAGATGTTCTCATCTCCCACCTCTGCTGAGCACCCTGGGCACTAAATCATAGGCAGAACAGCCCAGTGCTGCTGGGTAGTGGAGATAACAAGAAAGCTGATAACTACCTCTGGAAAGGTAGAAGCCCTGGATTCAGGACCCTGCTTCCAGAAGTACTGGCACATTTTGTCCAGTCACTTGAGGCACGCTGTTAAATCAAAGCATTTAAGCATTCCCAGAGCAGGTAGCTGGATGGGCTTTCAGAGCTGCAATTCCAGGCACAGGAACCTGAATTTTGCCCAAGCCTTGAACTGATGCTCAAATCTTGTATTGGATTTGTCTTGCTTGTTCCTACTCCAGGACCTGAGATCCAATTTCTTGTCAGAAGCACTGAATCAGAGTGGTGGGAAGGCAAAGAAACTCAAATAGCACTAGAAATCAATAATGACTGTTCTTATATTAAAAAGTTTGTTGCAGCACAAAGCTCTGCAATCAGTTGCTGCACTTCTTATTGCTCTTTTTAAAATTTGGAGGCTGGTGATTCTGTTGGTGAACAGAGCACTGGGACATTTCATGCCAAGGAAGTTATTCTAGGAGAAAGAATGTTGTATATCCCAGAGCACCATCAGGCCCTTAAAAGCAGTGGCAACAGTGGCAGCTGAACAATGTCCTAACAAAAAAATAAAATCATCCATCATGGTTACACTACATCTCAGGGCCCACTCTGCTGTGTTTCCTTAGAGCTCTACCCCAAAGATCACCTTGCTGCCAGCACGTCACTAATACTTGTGCTCCCCACAGTAGCCACAGGGAACATGAAGTTCACTTTTCGTCTCATTGAGTCAAAATTCAAACCTGTCGGGAGAAGTGGTGTTTTCTCCAGACAGAAAGGATGAGTTCATAAAAACCTGGAGGAGAAACAACCTCTTGGTGAAGAGATGCCAACTGATGCCTGGAAGGAGCTGCAAAAGGTGGTGAGACACTCCCTTCTCTCTGGTTCTCACCCTTAAAAACTCATGACACAGCATATGCCACCCACAGCGACCTGCCTTCATTGGCAGCCATTTACCTTTACAGTAGTTTAAATATAATTTACAATGACACAAGATGCCAGGTCAGCCCCTTGTGAGTTTTTGTGCTGCTCTGAGTTCCAGCTGGCCCTACTCTGCAGGGCTAAGAGGAGCTGTCCTCCAGCCACCCCTCCTGGGTGCACCGCGGACCTGCTGTGTCCACTCGGAACTACAGAAAATTGAATTCAAAGGGCCTCCAGTCCTGTCCCACGAAACCCACAAAAGACAGAAAGGATAATGCTCTGAAGCACTGTTGTGTCATCCCACTCAAGGCAGGAGCATTGCTGCTCGCTTTGCTCTCCTGCTGAAGCAATCCCTCCCTGTTAAGTGCACAGGGTGTATCACAGGATTTGCCTCGGGGCAGAGACTGCAGTGACTGCATTTCCCAGCTAATGAGCATCTGAAGAAAGGGTGTATGAGGAAGACACAAAGAAGTAGCAGCAATGCTTTTAGCTAAATATCAGTCATTTGATCAGTCTTATTCCAGCTTAGTCCAGCCTGAGATGAACATAAATCCACTAAGATCCAGGTTGGAACTTACTGAGATATAGGCAGCAGACATGGTCTAGGGAGGATCCCATCTCTCCCACTGACAATCCAGGACCTGTGCCTTCTGAACAACCACCTCAAGCACCTGACAACCTGACAGACATTTCATAGAAGTACTTTTATTACAGGGTACATCCTGACTGACACAAACTTACTCAGCTGATTTTTGCCAGCTGAGGATATTGCCTTGGAATGATGACAGCAGGCCGGGCTGGAGAAACATAACGAGAAATAAAGAGTTGGTGTAAGATCTACTGTTGTCTTGAAGTGCCTCAATTGAGTTTAATGGTGATTGTTTACAGCACGGAGCGCAATACCAGGCATAAAGTGGGAGAGCAAGTGATCAGATGACAGGGAGAAAAAAGGACGTGCATTTCCCTTTTCCAGAGTATGTCACAGATACCACAATGTTAATTCTCTAAACTTCTGTCCTTTGAGATACCTCCTCATATTGATCTGATGATACAAGGATGCTATCTCGTCCAGCATTTATAGAAATAAGCTGGCAAGACTATGCGAATACTAACATTTAGGAGAATGTCTCTGGTTGAGTTAGCTTTGGACACACGTACATTGTTGAAAAAGCACATGAGAGGATCTTCAACAAAAAATAATCATTTCAGTGAGCACAATGCTGAAAGCAAGTCCTGTTTATTGCTGGATGCTGACCAATGCAACAACTCTGTGTTTTACATGGATATTTAAATGTTCCTATTGCTCATATCTTCTTCATGATTTGCTTAATGCTGACCTTCCAAAAGCAGCTACTCGTAATAAGCAAAGTAATTTGCCAAAGGTAACAACAGTAACAAGTAACAACTGCGCTTGGGCTTAGCTCCCATATTGCCACAACAGTATAACTGAATTAGCATCTGATGGCAGGGAAGATTTCCAGTCCCAGCACAGTGAGATAAATGTTACTAAATGTTAGACTACTGTGAAAGATTCAACAAAACATAATTACCATGATTATAGGCTATAAAAAGTAACATTACAGAATAGCTCACTTAATACAAAGGAGAGGAGGAACAAAAAATAGATTTCTGTCTAGAGGTCCCTTTTACACAATTACAGAACATTTCAGCAGTCGATACAAAAAGCCAGGTGGTTGTACCCAGAGAAGCAGAGAGAATTGGTTTTTCATTAAACCGGTGGTATCTGCTCACTTGCCTCCCTCCACCTGCTTCCACCAGTTTTGCTCTGATGAGAGTCACTTTGATGAGCCATGACCAGCTTGTCACCCCACAAAGGCATTGAGGCTCCACATTCCACATAAGGAGTTTCACACCATCCACAGGGGCACACAGAAGGAAAGAGACTTTGAATGGGTCCAAAGCAACAGTGGGAAACAGTGGGAAAACCACATGAATATAAACTTTCTGCTATGAACCATATAGAAATATTCTTTCTTTTGTGAGTCATGGAGGTGACTTTCATAGGATTTTCTGTGATCAGACCAGTGGACTGGTCCCCATATACATCATACACAACATATTGCACGGAACAGTAAGGAATGGATCTGAATTCAGTGCCACTTTGGATAATATTCATCCCAGAATATGCACATACTGGTCTGTCACTTGAGTGACCATCCCCTTTTTCCTCTCCACAGTGTCGTCTACATTAGCTTCATGTTTCAATGTTGGACTCACTCATAGATGAATCTTGGAGAGCTGGCACAAGTGAATGTTTACCAAAATCCCTCCGACTGCCAGCCATTCTCCTCCTGTTACATTGCACTGATATTTTCTTTCTCTTTCCAGTGGAAAAGCAAGAGCACAAAGGTATTTCTTACTAGCAACGCAACTTGTTAAAAATATTTTAATAACAGATAGAGACACAGTGTCCTTTTTTTTTCTGGTCTCATCAGGCATTCTTATCAATTATATTTTTCCTCAATGAGCTGCCTGAGTTGCAGGCAGCTCAGACTCTGCTTTGGCCAGGATTAAAAGCATGACCCAGAAATTCCTTACAAATTAAAAATGATGGCTAAAATAATTTAAAGTTTTAACTAATGATTCTATTGAGTAACTTGTACTCAGGTCACCACATTCTTGTTCTGGGTAACTTGTTATTTTTCTGCTATGGAGAGACTGTTCTTAGCTAGATCAATAATGTTCTGCCCTGCTATTTTAAAAAACCTGAAGCATGAAAAAAAGTTTTGAAAAATATTTTGAGCTCTCTTTTGTGCTTCAGAGACCTCAGATTTGCGTGTGTGCTGTAAGAGCATAGATCTGTTGTGCCATTCACTGACTGAGTACAATCAGTTTGAATTCAGTGGTAATTATTAAAGGAATGCATGCAAAGGATGCGGTGTTGTTGAAGGGAGAAGGTTCATGTGAGAAATTGAGTCTGTTCTGTGCATCATGAAAGGCAGAGAGGAGAAGGATGGCGTGGCAACCTAAGGTACAGCCAGTACACGTGAGTTCATTTGAGCCTCTGTTCTTGCTGAAGTCTTGATGGAGTGAGGCACAGAGTGATGCTCTCAGAAGCACGTGCCTGCATCTTTAGCTACCTAAATAATGCAGGGAATCTTAGTCATCAACATCAAAATATCACATTGTATTTACATGCAATGAAAGCAACATTCCTGTTAAATTCCTGCCAGGTACTGAACAAAGGAGAAAAGCAGAAATGAAACCAGCACATTCTACAGTACATTCTCTGAGGGGTATTTACACAGCATGAGGAATGCCCCAAAACCAGCCTCATTAGTGGTCTCCCACCTCCTCTGGCTGCAATTTAAGGAAAGACTTCAATCATGACAGGCTCACAAAGTGCCGAAGAACAGAAAGACAGGAGCTGCTCGGTAACCCACGGCATTCCCATTAACAGCCCCGGAGCGATGCTCATTCCTCTGGCAGCGCTCCAGGAACAGCGGGTATGGATCCCTGGGAGCCGCCTCCTCCCGAGGGGCTGCACAGCAGTCCTGGGAGCATCTGCCGGACGTCCTCGTCCCTCTGGAAATAACTGCTCTCCTAGGAGCAGCACATTCCGGTTTTACCCTCTTCCACCTTCCGACCCATCCAGATTTCTTTCTTTGTGTCTGTGCTGAAAATGTAGTTTCAGCAGCTTCCATGTCACCTTCCCACTCTTCCTTCCAAACTGGCAAACCACCAGAGCCTATTTTTTTTTGGTTGGGTTTTTTTTTTTTCTCCCCTAAATTATAGCCAGCAATAGGAAAAGCAGAGAGATGGCACTGGGTGCTGGGCAGGGGCCAGTTTTGGTGGGGTCTGGGGTAGCTGAGCCAGCAGAGCCATCTCCCCCTCCTTGGTGTGGGGAAGAAGTTGCTGACAAGCCACCAGTATAATCCCGATGAGTTTATGGATGAGGAATGGGGTGTTGTGCTGCAGGCACGACTTGCTTCCCTCTGCTGTTGTCCAGGTGCCAGGTCTGCCCACTCTGCAACCTTTTTCTAGGCTGAATTATTTATTGTTTTGCAACCCAGCCACAAGCACTGGGACTTGGAGTGGTGGGAATCTTTCATGTGTACAGAAGCATTTGAACTTCAGTTTTGCTCAGGATCACTTTACACGATTTGCCAATCACTAAACATGACTAATGATCGAATAAGATGTAAATGTTTTGTGCTAAAATTGATAAAAATCAATGAAAAAATCTTAGTCATTCCAATTATTTTCCAAATTCAGTTCATAGGTGACAAATTAATATTTAAGCATATCGGGGGAGTATGTGCCCTTTATTTAAACAGCAATATAGATATCAATTAAAGGACAAATTAGTTATACCTTTTGACTTATGTGCAAGGAAGAGAATTGCTATAGTATGAAAGGGTTTTTTACTAGTGGGTAGTTTGGTAATTAGGGAGCTGTCAGAGCTTGTAATGTTATCTTGCAGCAGTTGGTGTTCAAAATACTTCTTGCCACTCATGATCTGAGTGGGAAGCTGTTAATATGCAGCTAGAGTCTACAAGAGTTCAAAGGGTAGAATTTAATTACGATACTGTAAATTCTTAATTTTCAATTACTGTGACACTAGGGATCTGCCCTTGAGAAAGGGCAGATAAAAGACATTTTGGCATTTACAAATGTATGAATAAATAGGAAGGCGAAGAGAAATAATATTTGCAGGATTGTTACATTTGCAAGTTCTCCAACTGCTTTTTTAATTTATTTTTGCTGTACTAGATTGCAAAACAGTTTTCCCGTGTCAACAGTTACAATGCATCATTTGCAGATATTATCTCACTCCAGGCAGCAGTTTCAAGGCCAGCAGAAATAATACTTTGATCTGCAGTGTACTGTAAGCCCACGCACAGCTGATGGTCACAAGAGTTATGCATAGCAAATAACTGCCTATTCTAGGAAAAACCGTTGTTTAGAATCAAACACCCAGCTACCTTGCAGGTCTCCTTTATTGTTGAAATTCACAGGACCACCTTGGCCAGTGTTATGCAAATATTTGGGAGGAAGCTTTTCTCTGTTTTCCAGTTTTATCACCGTTCACCAGTGACCTCACACAGCAGTACAGAAACAATCCAGCTCCACCAGCAGCCAAGTTCCACCCAGAGGTTATGGACCACATTGGAAACGTGATGGATCAAAGTTTTCTGCTTCCAAGCTGGTGTTTCATTACTAACTGCAGTTAAGTCTGTAGACCCAACCTCAGCACACATGAACCCTGTTGTATGAAAGATCGTACGTTCACTACAAGGGGTACAAGGGATCATCCTGAAGTCAACATTAAAGAGGAGAGCAGAAAAGCAGAGGAAGAAAGGCTGCCTAGGTAAAATAATCAAGTTTAAAAGGCAAGACACTTTTGCCCCATAGCAGTACTTCAGCCCTCTTTAAGGGGGACAACACTGAACATCGGCCCCACGTAGCCTCTCGCACAGGAGAGCATCATCCTTGCACTGCCCTGCACACAGCGCCCAAAATCAACCTGCACAGCTTCACTCCTGATGTTCCTGCAGTTCTGAATACTTGAGCTGAGAGTTCCACAGCTCCCAGTAAAACTGAGCGAGATCAAACTCTGTGTTCCTCTCTGAAGCTACAGCGGTTTTATTTTATGATGGTCTTTGTGCCACGTTTCACAATCGCTATCTGGGGGACTGCAGCAAAAATCGTATTTGTGGGTGTTTCCCACCAAACCTACAAAACGAGAATGAATGCTCCAAGACCAAATATTTAAAGAAACCTTTTATTCAGCCTGAATAATTAGTTGTAGTTGAATCCCATGTAGCAGATTCTCATTGGTGGGGGAAGGCATAAATAGCTGGAACCAAAAGTTTACATAGCGTGAGACACCGCATTGGGAAATTGTGCTATTAAAGTATTTTTCCTGAAGTATTGTTAAAACATTTATAATTTATATAAAAACACCAGGAGGTACCTTTAAAGTTATTTAGCATGAAAGTCCAATAAAAATCTCCTTAGGTTTTAACAGCGTGATACAATAGCTCTCACAGTGTGTATAGTTAGCCAGCTCATATGCAGTAGTGCAGGGAACAAAAGCACAATGCTTAGTGCTCTCTGTCAAATCAAGAAAAAGTCATTTCACCACTTACGGTGATTTACATGCATAGCAAGTCAGCCTAAAATGCAGGTGCTTTTTCCAAGAATGGAGAGGAAGCACAAAAGGTCAGAAACATCATCACAAGCACTTAATACAAAGCAGTTTCATTAGGTTTCCACAGATACGTGATGCTCAAGGAAATCCCAGCTGAAGCATGTCCTTCAAGTAACACACATGTAGCACTATCCTAATTTGCTCAGTTATTCAGCAGTGAAAATCATGTCAGCTTGTTAATTAGGCAATTAGCGTCTGAGACATCAACACAAAGAAGTAGGAAAACAACCTACTTTCAAGGTGTAGGTGCACAGAAATAATTTCTTTGGGGACTCAGATTTCCAATCCTGAGCTCTGACTGGTCCCTTGTCTAGTTTTCCTTTTTCAGAATGAAAAATAAAACCAAGGCCAAACCTCTGGTTTCAGGTCCCACTGTATAATCTCAGTCCGAGTCAGTGGGAGTCTAGAGATACAGCCATGGGCAGATTTCATCTCTGTGCCTGTGATTAGTGATTTGAGGAGGTGAAAAAGCAAAGAAAAGAAAAATAGAAACAAAACTCATTTGATGTAGGACTGCTGCTTTTTCACGCTCTAGGCCACTGCGCACCATGGCTGTAACTTTGGCATGGACCAGCCTTGGAAAGGCACACAATAAACAGGAATTGTGATTACATCAGCATCCACGGTGTGGCAAATGCATATCTCAATATTTGTTCTAGGTTTGGTGGCAACAGCAGCAACAAAATCTCAGCCATTTTCCCCCTAGTACAAGTTCTGACATCTGCATGTGGTGCAAGACCTGCACTTCCCAGCGCTCAGGGAGGGGAGGTACTGTGACATTTTGGGTGACAACCTGCAGGCCAGCTGAAAACTCTGTTGGCACTTGGGGAAGAATGGCATCCTACCAATGCCGGCTGTACAAACCAAGGCCCTGGCAGGGCCATGCATGCACAAACCTGTTTCACAACCAGTGGCAGCCACTGGCATCACAACATTATTCTGATTGTTTTGATTTGTCCGGTGCACAAACCCCAAATATATTGGATAGGGCTAGAAGGGAGCACTTTTTTCCTCAACTCTGATAGCCAGTTTTTTTCTAAGCTGACTTCCACAAACACAATTTAAAAGTGATTCAAGGAGGTCTGTCAATAGCCTGAAGGGTTAATAGATTATTTGGTAGACTCCAACACTAAACCAGACAAACATCATGAATAGGCTGAGGAGAAACCCAATGGTTGTCAATAAACAACTGAGCCATTACCATCCATTCCTTCAGCTTGATTAATGAGGAGGGCTCGAGTCAGAGTGTAATGGCAGCTTCTCCTTGGCATGGAAGTTATGTTCATATTTATACTCATTGTCAAAGAAAATAAAAATAAAAAACACAGAATAAATTTTTAAGCTTCCAGAACGTAACTCTGCTTTGTGATCCAGGGAAACAAAGCTTGAATCTGCTCCCAGAGCAGAGCAGATAAAGCAGATTTGGTCACCCTCAGCCATCAAACCCTTACTCTGGTGCCTGAGCACTGCCATGAACCAGCTTTTTACAAGCTCCTACCACTGGATAGATCCACTGAGAGCACTTTGCCCAAGTGCAGATTGAAATTGCTCAGAGCAAACTGGTCCTTGTTCTGTCTCAGGACCCTCCTGCTGGAGGATGGCAGGAATCTGAGCAGGATGGTTCACAGCTCACCCCTGGCAGTAACCTGCCACGTTAAGGCACATGTACCCAAGGCAGTAATCTACAAGTGAGCGAGTGCAGCGTGCCCACCTAAGGTACACACAGTGAACTCATGTCAAACTGCAGGGAATTTGCCAGAACTGCTTTTCTAAGGTTTGTGCTTTTGTGCTGACTCAGTCACTAGGAAAAAGGCAAGTAATGACTCTAAGTGAGTGTGTTCAAAGAACAAATAAGGTTTTTTATTTTTTATTCCCATTGCTGCACCCCTACTTCACTTTAGAGGTAACAGCTGAGGATCTAAGTGCATTATACTGTAAATACACCAAAATGGAAATGTTCCTCTGTAATGGAATAGTTCATCACCTAGGCCAGCTTCTCCATTGATTTACATTCCACGTAGCCTCAGGAGCACTGCAAGGGCTGTAAATCAGTGAAGAATAGCATCCTTTGAGTCTAAATCTCCCCAGCCATTCAGAAGTCATGTTAGTATGTAGCTAGAGCCGTGGCGTACACGGAGGGACTGTCAGCGGGAGCAGCTGCAATCAATGGCATTGAAAGGGAGCGCTGTGGTTAAACGCCCGCATCGATCACGCTGAAGAGTGATAAACCATTACAGCCATCAGCCCAGGATCACTGCCTGGCACACTACATGAAAGATTCCCATGTCTTTAAGGTTGTGTTTTTTAGAGTTGACTGTATCTTTGTTCAAACTAACGAGTTTTATAAGCCCGTTTCTCTCCTCTCTGTAAATGATGAAGCACTAGGGTCTGGAGGACAAACGTCCTTTAAACCAGTAAGGTGAAGACACACTTGGAAATACGACTGCAAAAAACATGCCTTGCCAAGTGGCAAATTTTCTTCTTCTCGGTATCTTTAACATCTTTGAGCTGGATGCCAGGTTGATTTTTTTCTTTAATCAGTAAAACAGTAGGATGGACACCACTCTGAGCTCATGCCTGGGACATACCTGGTGACAGAGGGACAAAAACACAACTCCAGGCACTCAGGAAACTACATCCTGATGTAATTTGACAAAATCAGGATTGGAAGTGAAACCAGCTCATTTCCATGGATGTGCTTGATATGCAATTTTGCCAGAATAGGACACATTTCAAAGTTTCATTAGGTGAAATAAATACAGTTCCAAGTACCTATAGGAAACAGAGCCATTAAAAACGTGCTTCTTTTTCTCACAAACATACTTTCCATGCTAATTTACACCCCTGAGCAACAAGGAATTTCCACATCTTACCAAAAGGCAGACAAAATCCACTTCAGAGTAGAGATGGAAAAGTCAATGTTGATTTGTGCCACTGTAGGCTTTATACTGACACATATGAAGAGAAGAGAAAGGAATTTCCCCCCCCCCCCTTCCTTTATTTTTGCATTTCACATGGATAGCTCCAAAAATCTGGCTTGCCCAGTCCCTATAAAACAGTCCACCAATATTTTAACTGATTAACAGGATTGCTGTACAGGACCTGCTCTTTCTGATTCCCTGTGCTGATGTTCAGCTGTGCACACTGGACGTAGCTTTCAGACACTACAGTTATGAGACATTTTCCGTTTCATCTTTTGAGAAGGAACATCTGGAGAAAAATGGCTTCCTCCCATTAATGGGGGAAAAAAGCCCAGAAAACAAACCAAAACCAAACACCAAAAAATCCCTAAAATTAGCAGCTAGAAGAGCAAACCAAATGAAGGGACCAGCAGAAGTACTGAGGGTAATAAATCTAGAAATAAAAATGGGTACACCTGCCCCGAGAACAGCTCTCCCACAACCAGCTGCCATTCGTGGTGTGTTCAAAACCTGTCCCTGGTTTAGTTTCACCCACAAGGTTATTCTGTAAAACACTTTACACTAAATTCACAAAATCTCTTCCCTTTCTGAGCCAAGCACAGGACAGCCGAGAGCCTTTTCATACTTTATATTTTGTGAATGAAGTTAACTATGAGCACACCTGAATTTGCCTTCTGACCACATCTCCAATGAGGCTAAAAGAAAGAAGACTCTACTCTGCAATGTCTGTCTGTTACTTTAGTGATGTTTGTGGGGTCTCCTGAGCAAAAACTTATCTGTAATCATTTTTCTGAGGGATTTAAAAGCAGGTACTTCTCCATCAGTAATTATTCTCATGTGATTCATAGAAGCTATTGCTGCCGTGGTAGGGGTGTGGGAGAAGACTTGGATTTTCAAACTGTGAAATCCCTTCCTTCCATAGTAATAATGGCACTGCTGACTGAATAAATAGGCATTGGGCCTCTCAGGCTCCTGCATTTAGAAATGGCCATATAATGTGTATATTTCCCATTGGGGGGTAAGCACTGTGTGGGAGCCTTGTGCACAAATCTTATTAAATAACCTGTGGGATGCACACAAAAAGCCCGTGCACCTCTTTAAATAAACTAGCATGAACATTTATTTACCATTTTTATTTTTTCTGTCAATCAGCTTTGGGGAAAAAAAAAAAAGGTAAATTGTTGGTATTCATAATGCCTCAGTACAGGAACACCGAGTTATGGGGTTGTTGTCTCCAGCATCCTTCCATGCATTTTTTGATAGGATTTTTTGACAAATCTATTTACACAGCATTAAGGGTCTGTTACATATGAATCAAATGCAAAGGTTGACAAAAACAGGTTCAAAATTCCTCTATATTGGAGTGTAGAAACCAACAAACAGAAACATTAACCCAAACAAAACCAACTGCTGAACCATTTTGGAAGGCAGACTGATTTTCATAAACCCATTAAAACAATTCCCAATCAGGCATAAAATAGAAGATCCAAGATGCATTTTCTAAGGAGAGAAGGAGAGTCTCCAACCTCATGGCTGACTGATGTTGTGATTTGAAGAGCTTTAAAAATAAAACTCTGCACTACCCTCCCTCACCCCCATTTTAAAACACTGCTTTCCAAGGCAATCAAGAATATCTCCGGGAAGAGCCAAATCAAACTACATCTTGTCCCTGAGAATATTAGCTGAGGAATAATTTTTGCAAGCTCCACTCTAAGGCATACGTTGATCTGATGACAGCTTTGGAATCTTTAGATAGAGCTGAATTCTGGTCTTTTTTTCATAATGCCAGCATGCCTGTCTCCCTGAAAGCCCACAGGGTCACAATTCTTTCAGCCAAAACCAGAGAAATAAACTATGAATGATCTTTTACCCATTTCAATTTGCTATTCCTACTTCTCATGCAAGTTTGGGGAATTGCTCCTGATTTCTTTTTCCTGCCATGCTGTAAGCTAGCACATGATTTCAGAGAAAGAGATGTCAGTAATTAGGCTTATTGAGCTTTTCATGTTGCTGGAATTTTAGTGATTTTTTTTTTTAAAGGACATGAAAAATTTTCTTCAGTTTTCTTATTCCAGGACAATTGACAGTATTTTCCTCATGTTTCAGGGTGGGCACATGGACTGGTTCAAAACTGCCTATAGAAAAGAAGAAATGGAAAATGGAATGTATTCCCTAATAGAACTTGTTTTCATTTACAAGATGAAGAAGGGTGAGATAATTATGAAAAGAAAATAAAAAGCCTTTGGGGGTTGAACACAGAAACTTCATATCTTCCAGCCACCTGTAAGAACCGAGGCTGCTGTGAGCACCCCACTTGCCACTGCCATAGAGTTTATATCCTGTAACTGAGAACTTCTCCGTAGCTCCTACAGGGCTCCCAGCAGCTTCCACCAGCTGGGATTTATGTATCTATAGAAATCTAACAAGGTATTAAAATAAGAATTCACTACTGGGAAATCAGTGGGATGCCAGGAAGAAGACAAGATAAAATAACTCTTAAATATGTAGATATTTCCCAAGCAATAGAAAACTTCAGTGCTCGGCCCCTCCATCAAAGCCTGCTGAAGTCAATTAGAAGACTTCACTTCGGCTGAGGTCTGTACCCTAGCGTGTGGGGAAGGCTCAAAGAAAATGGCTAAGTTGGCTAAAACCTGCTTTTTCTCTCATTCCCCATCACCTTTGTAGTTCAGGTACAAAAATCAAAGAGATCTATGCTAAGAAAACTAAAAATACAGCCGAGGAGAAGGTGTTTCTTCAATCTTGCACCTCTCAGGCAGATTCCACAGGACTTTACCAGTGAAATCCAGAATGATATATCTGGAATCCATACAGCATTGAGCAGTTGAGGTAAAAGAATATCTATGGCACAATTTCTCTTAAATACATCTCGCATCTTTCAAAGCCCACTGCAATCAATACTTTTATGACTGTAGCTGCAAGTTGCTGAAGAAACACAGCAGCTATCTTTAAAACTGATATCAGCAAGATATAATGGGATATCGGAATTAACGTTAGCTCAGTCAAGCATGACAGCTCAGTGTAATGACTAAGTGTCAGCTACTTTGAAAGTTTACATCTCTTTTAATTACCACGATTACCCAGCTGACTGGTTTTCGGCTCATACAGCTCCTGGAGGCTCCAAATGAGCAGCAAACTGCAAGACATAGAAATGTCAGCAAAGTTTTCCATGGCATTGTAAGGATCAGATGTTGATCCTTATCAAACTGCTGTCCCCTGCTAAGAAGCACACTGCAGAACACATTACCACTGCTTGGGATGGGGAGATATATCCTAGTTTTGCTCTCTCATTCAATAGAACAGCTTTTCTAGGCGGTGGCAGTTGTGGAAACTCAGTAGATCAAGGAGTTTTCTTACTGCAAGGCCCCTTCTGTATCCCACCAAGTACAGCGTGGCTGAAAACCTGCTTGTTTCATTTCTAATTAAGGCTTCCCTCTTTTGTCTCCAGGCTACTACAGCCCTTCAAACCAAATCCTGTGGGTCACACACTAGGCACAAGAACTGCTTTTCCCCTGTGTGCACGGACAGGTTGGAAACACAAACCTAACTTTTAATGAGTCCTGTTTCCAGCTAAACCACCTTTCCCTCTGTCACCTCAGAACTCCCAAAAGGGAATGTCTGTGAGGGAGCACCAGGCAAGCACAGGCCTACACAAAAGCCCTTTAATTGGTCAGTCCAATACCAGACCTGGATAAGGCAAACGGGGACCACTGGGAATCTCCAAGTGCTGATTCCACAGAGAACAAAGGGAAACTTCTGACTGGTGAGTGCTGAATTAGGCCTTTTCTGAGAGATGGCATTTTGCAGTAGTATTCAGTCAGGCAGGGACATCTCTCCATCACCTCTGCTGTCCATGAACGTACATTTGCACTCCTACCCTTCACCCCCCACATTCTGTGGATTGCATGACTGGTGTGCTCCCCCTTAATACATTTTTGAAGCAAGCATTTCAAGAGGTATGAGGAGATGTTTTCATAATGAGGGTAATTACCATTGCATTTTAATGTACTGCAATACAGAGCCATGGTTCAGCAGCTTTGCTTTAGAGCAAGTGTTAAAATAGAGAGCTTTAGATCTCTCATGAAATACATCTGTAACTAACCTTTGGTGCCTCATGCCAGGGTTTTCTCCTACTAAACGCTAATAAGGTGTGCTCTGGCCTGCCTGCCACAAGTGGATGAGGCTCCTCTAATGAGTCTATAACTACAAAAAAAAAAAAAAAAAGGAAAAGGAAATAACTACCTAGTCACTTTGGCCTCATTTTATAAATAGTGCCATCTAATAATTCTAATTGTGACAGAACATTGCCTCCTAGAGATTGATATCACTACATTACAAAAAAATAATCAAATCAGAGTGCAACAAAGGACAGGGGAGCTCAGAGAAAAAATAAGATTAGCCATAGATAGGGCCAACTATCAGAACCATAATAGCGTTATAAATCGCATTCCTTTCAATATATCTGACATAGTATACACGGATAGAAAAGAGCAGTAAAATACCACATACAGGTTCATTATTTTCCTTGCCACACACTGCTTCTTGGATAGTTTTGTGAGAAGTGAAGGAAAGGGGAAGAGGTTGTTTAAGGGATGGTGAAGGAGCACTCGTTCATCTTTTTTTTCAATGAGAAAAGTGCTTATTTTGGACATGCACAGGAAGGTTCTCACAGGAGAGATGAAGCCACTGACAGCAGCCCTCAGGTACTACTGGCAGCTGTTCCACAGCCTGTGAACTCAGCCAAGCCATGAAAATCCTTCTCCAGCCTGTCAAGGCCCAGAGAAGGCAGCTGAGCCTTGTTAGCTAATCAGCCAGGCAGAATAGGTAAACTTCAGTTCTCCCAAAAAGTCAATTAAGAGGGCTACGAAGGCCTGTTTAGCTGGTTGGTAATGGAAGAGAGATTGGCAGCCCTGGCTTGGGAGGCAGGAGCCAAGGTAGCTGGGGTAATTACCGAGGTTGTGCGAGTACACAATGCTCTTTGGGGCTCTGTTGGGAGCAGACAGGCAAACAAGACTCGGGATGGGAATGCTGCTACTGGAGCACTGCAAACAAACCCCAGCCTGAGCAGAGCTCTGCCCTGCTACACCCAGGCCCTGTGTGAAGCGCTTTGCTTCTGCTGTGCTGGCCTGACCCTGCCAGCAATCCTGCTCTTAGACAGGGGAAACACTGCCCATGACACAGAAACTCCTGCTCAGGTCTGTGCTTCTGCTGAAAAGCAGCTTTTATGCGTAAATAAATAAATGCAGGGAATCTGGAGCGGAACCTCCATGAGTGAGATGCAACTTTAAAGCAAAGCCTGTGAAAAGTCCCAATGGGAAGCAGTTTAACAATTGGCATCAGAGGTGGTGGGGGCAACAAATGCAGCAAGTGAGAGAAAGCAGCACAAGGCATAAATTGTGAGGCCTGGGGTCAGCTGGAGGAGAGTGGGTAAGAAATCTCCTTTATTCCAGCTCTCACCTATTGTGATTTCCCCTGCAGGAAAAAAAAAAAAGCGTTTTCCAAATGGAGAAGCCTTCAATGCAAGCTGCATGTTGGCTACAAAACAACTCTCTTATTAACCCTTCATCTGAGAATCACCATCAGGTTCTTCCTGCACAACGTCACATCTCTCCCAAACCAGGAAGTCTCTTCTTTTATAAAAATCACACTGTTGTTCAGTGGCATTTACCAAAGCATGAACCTGGCAGCCTCCTTTGTTTCCCACAGGAGCCCCAACCTCACCTCAATCAATCACTTTCCTAAGGAAACTTTCCTATTCCTCCATCTCTCAAGCCAGCTAGAGCTGGCTGCTGTGAGGAAGGCACAGGCACAAGAAACCTGTAAAAAAGGGGCTTTAAACTAGGAAATGTTAGGTATTATTAATGCATTAGAGAGCCAACACAGTAGCTGTTGTTGCTGTCAAATGCTTTAGTAATACACTAATCTCACCATCCACATAATTCTGAGCGTCTCCCCAGAGCAGCCAGGATTACTGCATCGGCCATATAAAGGTAAATGTTGCTCTTCCCATTAGGATTCTACCCACAACTTCCAGCACTGCCTGATTTAAATAACTTGGCCCTGACTTTCACAGTATTTTGAAGGTGACAACATTTTTAGACATGACATCTTTCTCCAACAGAGAGTGCAGTTACAGGAGGCTTTTAATGGTTTTTGCAAAGCAATAACTCTGCAACTTGAAGAAAAAAAACAAAAGGCAACCTAAATATGAAAAGGCTGTTTTTATTAAGATCCTCTTTTTCATTAACATTTGCATTTTAGAGCTGAATATCATTTTATGAATATCGATGGTAGAGAACTGGGTACTGGGGCACTGAAAGCTTCTTTTCCTAGTGATTTATTTTATCGTAAGTACCCTTCATTTATTTTATTTAAGATTATTAAAAAAAAAGGCAAAAAAGACCATTTTGATGTGTGCTTTTTCTCCATGTTCAGGTGTGAGATGTCTCTGGCAGGGACAATTTGTCAGTATTTAGAGACAGAATAAACTCCATCAGCAACCTGGATGTTTCTTCTTGAATGTGTTGGGGAATTCTACCCAGAGACCTAGGAGCCCTATCCAAAAGCAGGCTTCTGGAGATCAGAAGGAGACATTTGTTTGGAAGTTTCCCCACTCCCAGAGCTGCTCTTTGTGCAGCCTGCGCAGGGACCCCCTTGAGCAGAGCCACCACAGCTGACAACGCTCCCCACTGGCCTCCTGCACCTTCCTCAGTGTTCCTGCTATGATTATATTTTGTTAAACTACATCAAAGATTTGAACCTCCTCACAAGTCATAGAAACATAAACACAGTCACAATAAAAGTACTCACCAGCTATCTCAGAAATGGTGGGCATCAAGCTCAAGGACTTATTTTTCCTTCCATCCATGAAACTTTCTTCTTAAGTAGCCTGGGACTATAATTTACAAAAGATTTCTGATTCAGTTCCCTTTAACTCCAGGTTTGTCCTTGACTCCTCCAGCAAGAAGATTTTCTTCCCTTAATTTTAAAATTTCAAATCACCAGCCCTGCTTCCAGAGCTGCTCAAGTGCAACCCTTCTTTTGGTCAGAATCCTTCACAGGTGAGTTTAAGTATCTCAAATGTCAGCAAATGAGCTGAAAAGGAGCATCCTATTACCCACTTTATTTCACTTAAGTAAGGACAACAAATTCTTTCTCTTTTTTTTTTTTTAATCTAATGTGGTATTTGCAGATATCAACTTTATTTAGAACTGCCCCGTGGCTAATTTTTGTAAGCATTTGTTCAATAAATGCATCATCCCAAAGTCCCAAGATTAGCATTTGTCTCCCCAACACTGTAGCTCAAATATTTTTTTGACAGAAATATTTACAGCTGATCTTAAGCTTTTGACAGAAATCTTCCAAGAATATCAGCACATCAAGGATCTCCATTTGAATTCAGTGAAGCTACCACTTTTTTCCTCTCTGCTTCATCTGAAAAGATTCCTTTAGAATATCCTAAGGAAACTTTTGTGGTATCATGACTAAATTTTCATACAATTTGTAACTACTTAATTGTAATGAAGTCTGGGGAGAGCAGTACCCACTCACATAAATTAGGCTGTTGGGGACTAGCAGACATTGCTGAGGGGAGGCAGATGTAATGGTGAAGCAGGATTATATTTGAAGTGCCACAGTTTCTTCCTGCTCATTCCCAACCACTAACAAAGCACATCTCAATGGAGTCTGGTCCTGGCTGAGAACAATGTGTGTAATGGGTAGAAATCTCTTTTTTCCCAGTTCCCAGCCAGCTGGGAGTCTCTGAGGCCACAGAGCAACTGGGGGCAGCTTGTAGCCGCCCCCTCAGATGCTGCTGTTGAAGTCAGGGCCGGAGCAGATGGGTTTGTGTGGCTGAGACCTGTAATGGGCTCCCCGGTGCCCCTCCTCTGCACTGAGCAGATCTTGAACCTAGGCCAATATACACTGAGCTCAGAAGGGTGCTTGAAGTAGCTTAATTAGGGAGAAGCTTTACAAAAGCTGCTCCTGTACAAAATAACTCGTTTACTATCATAGACTATAGAATTCAATTGCTTTGTACATTTCCATGTCCAATACGCTCAGCAGAGCTAAGGAGCTCCCTTATAGCTTCTTAAGAAAGAATAACAATGGAAATTATTTAAAAAGAGCCCAAGACACCAAAAATCCAGCAATTAAAAGCACCTAATATCATATTCATACTTTCATGTATCAGATGCTCCCAAACTGTTCTTGCTGCATGGCTGCATTCATTACAATATGTAAAACTGGGAGTGATAGTCATGGTCTTCAGTCAAATTATCCCACATCAAAAATCAGTCTCTGCTCTTCTACTTCAATCTTGTCATGCTGCTGTGGCTCCAAAGTTGGCCACTTCCCTTAATATAATCTTTATCTTTAATGCTTCCCTCCCTTCACCCTCCCTGCACTTAAAAATTGCTTTGTACTGCAAAATGCGGCAAAGGATTTTTCGGAAGAAGGGGAAAACCTCCCTGCAGTAATCTCTCCTCATATCCAACTGCCAATGGAGGAACTCGAGGTGTCAAAAACCTCCCAAGTGGCATTTTCCTCCCATATGTTTTCAAATGTTCCCTCCCCAAAGGTGACCCTTCTGAGATGCCACATCCCCGGCAGGAGCACTCCACCTCCGAATCCATCTGCTCGGACCTGACACTTTAATTAGCCGGGAGGTGAGGGGACAGGCACCCACCCTGCTGATGGCACAGTGGGGGACGAGGCCCAAGTCTGTGTTCAGGGGTGACCCAGCACCTTTCTCATCTCAGCTGCTGCAAACAGAAACCACCAGGATTTCCCTCACACGCTTTGGGAATGCCAAGTGGCAGAAAAAGAAATCATCCAAGCTAATTACTGAAAGAGTGGGACAAGTAAATGAGTCACAGCAACGGAAACCTGAGCAAATGCTTGTCCTTTCACCACATTAAAATCTGCTATTTCTCTTGGGAAAAATCAAAATAATTTCCCTTCCTTTAATATTAATAAAAATCTTATCAGAAACACCAGCACAGGCTTACATTTTAAATTTTAGATATATGGCTTCTTTGGAAAGCTGTTCAAACATGCTAAATAATCTTTAATCAATGGAATGCTTTGCACTTGATTTTTGCATGAAGTGTTTTAAGATAAGAGAGGTTTTTAAAGCAACTTTCAGGTTCATTCCAGTCCTGTGATACCTCTTCAAAGTTCAGAGCCATGGCTATGCATTCAAGTGCTGCATAACTGAGAAATGTACATCAGCTGGAAAATCAAAATATTATCACACGGGCATAAGGACATTCTCTGGAAATGAAGATCAAGTAAAAATTTTCAACACGTACAATAAATATTAGGGGAGGATATTAATGTAAATGAACTGGAGAGTTAAATAGTTGTCTACCACAGTGAAGAGAAATATACTTATTTTTATTCCCAGAAAGAATAGGTGGAACTTCTAGGTAGTGGGTAGGCTGAGATCCTTCCCATTGAATTTGATGACAGACTGCCAGAGGTGCAAACTCAGACCAACAAAATTATTACTTTGAAAAGCAGCAAGTTTCCTGCCTTGAGAGTTAAAAGAGCCAAATCTCTCAGAGATCTCTTTTCTGTGGAAATCCTTGGAAGTTTAACTGTGCTATTGTGCCTTTCCCTGTGCACGTAGGGAATCTGCATCTCTGAAAACAAGAGACAGTTTCAGTCCAAAATTAAGTCAGGTGAGATTTATCAAAGTGCAAATGTCTGCTCCTGGGGACGGGCTATGCAGTTTTAGGGATAATTTTGGCCCTTTGCAGAGGATGCATAGTTTAAGCACTTTCCTCAGGCACCCAAATTACTCCTGAGCTTCCCCTCATGGTGGAAAGAAACTGGCATTTCTCGAAGGTGGTTCAGCCCGTCCGAGATCAGGCTCCTACTCAGGGCATTCAAACTGGGTGCCTAAATTTTTGCATGGTAGTTTCTTACCCTGAGTTATTCCACCACCCTGACAGGATATGGTGACCATTACCAAAAACCCAGGACTTTTCACCAAGGGCTGGTAGTGCCCAACAAGTGTTTTGACATACTCAGAGCTGCAGAAACCATGGGCTAAGAATGTAATAGGCATTGTATAATTCTACAGATCACATCAAGAGGCTCTGTCCTCTATCAGGCTGACTTATTATTCCTCAATATATGACAAATTTCTACCCAGATGAAAAAAGTAAAGTTTTTCAGTAGAACTGTAGCAAGCCATTAAACCCCCGGCCTGTGACGGTTTGCAATGTGTCCAACACACAACACCTAGGGTATTGCAGGTCTCACTTCATGTCACATCAAGTCATTATTTTTTTTTATTGATGCATTGCATTCCTTGGTTTGGGATGGCAGAAGTTGCAGGGAGGTCTCTGAGGTGCAGGTCTGGGTAAAACAGAGCATCAGGTCATGAGATATTTACCAAGTGATAATGCGAACGACCAAAAAAGAGATGAGGTGGGGACAAAGGCTTCTTCTGCTGGGAAGTTATTGAACACTTGGAGCCCAGGAACAGATATCTCAGTGGCAGCTGGCTGCCCTGACTTCCTGAAAAATTAATCACTGCAGGCAAATGCATAAAAAGACAACACCTCATTCTGTTTTCCACTGAAGCTGGTGGCTCAATTCCCATGTCTTTTTCCTACCCACCCTCCAGTCTGTGCCACGAGGCCCAGATGTGCTCACAGCAGCCCTGTTGTTGTGACAGAATAACACCAGTGGATTTGTGAGTGGTGCCTGTGGGGAAGAGCCACAGGACCCTGTCCCACCACTGCGTACTCTCCTCTTGCTCCTTCTGCACAGTGCAGAATGAGCCCCCAGTTTTTGAGCCTTTGCAGTTTCAAAATGCCAGGTTTGGCCACTCACAGGAAACTCACCTTGAGGAATTTATTTCTATTCCTCCAGATACAAAACCTGATTTATGGTATATCCACTGAAGGTGATGGAGTTGTGACTGCACAAAGAGCTTTACCATCAGCCTTTCTGGGTGTTCAGCAGACACGTTTGGAGCCCTGAGACTCTTCTAACACTGGATTTCTCACTAATCTGCCACTGTTTTCGGTGGACATTTTTAAAAACAAGGATTTCTTACACACAATGCAAGAGCACTTCATGGTTTCAGAATAATTACATGAGCAAGTACCAGCGCAGACCTTGCAAATACATCTTGGTCTAGAAACAGTCATTCTATGAATATTTTAATTGATAAAACCATATTGTAGAAATGTTCATAGAAAATTAACACAAGTGGAGCACAGAATAGCCAAAGGAAATTAATTTACAAGTGTGATGGCATGAAAATTCCCAGGAGACACTGAGCAATTGAACTAACCCTAGTTATATGAGCTCTCTCTGTGCTTTCAACATCATCACTACACTTGGAAGGAAAATTCTTCTACCTGCAGCAGAGCAGCAGATGCATAAAGGGCTGATAATGAAGCCCAGTTAGAAATCTTTCTATACTGCCTTGCACTTGCAGCATAAGTAACAGTCCTGTGGGAAACTGAAGCAAATTCCCACTCAAGAATAAGTTCACATCATAAAGTACCTGCTATAAGTACCTTTACAGTCTAAATAGGACAATGCCACTTATGTTGTGAAAAAGAACATTTAACAGTATGCAGCTATGTAATTATGGGCTGCCAGCAGCTGATACAACTCTGTGCTGGCATAACTGCTGTGCAGACTTCCCATTTACTGGGCCAGCTTTTTGGCTTAAGAAAATTGGTTGTAAAGACAACACCTGGCAAAGCATGGGTAACCACTGAAACTGCGCTGGGCAAAAGCAGGGTGGGATGCCACAACTGACAGGGCATGCTGGAGGTTTTCCTGCCTCTTGCCCTGAGCTCTGCATAGCTCCCCACCACTTCCCTTCCTCCCAACCCCATTATGTCAAACAAAGGTAACATTCATGAGCAAGAAGGTTTTCTGGATGTGCAGCCACATTGGAAAGGGAGCTGCCCTACAGCAGCAATGAGCTCCTTGGAGGCATAAGTTTGTGGATGCTTTTTCTCATGCAAGAGTATTGCTAAGGATGTGAATATTATTTTTGTGCTCATAGGAGTAAAATAGGCTGAATTAAGTTGGAAAATAGCCACTATATATATAACTATCAGAAAAAAATCAGAGTTCAGGAGGGGCAATTAATCATTGTACATGTAGCAGTAATACCCAGCACCTCGTGAGGTCAGGGGAGCTTTGCCACCACTCAGCAAGCCAGGGTTCCCCTCTGTGTATACACAAGACCATAAACATTTCATAAATGATTGCAATCAAATCCAAATAAATATATTTAATAGCCCAATCTTCTCGAGATTGATTCTGAAGAAGCTCTGTAAAATGATACGTGCCTGTACATATAAAACACAGTGAAACAATGGCCCTTTTCCCTTACGTTTTAAATTACTGAATACTCCAGACTGGTTCCTTTGATTTTAATCTAAAAGGCTGAATTTTCAGATTGCCTAAAGATAAATGAATATTTGTCATCTGTCCCACTAACATTTTTCTAAGATATTGCTTCTCCTTTTGGCAAACCTGTTAAGATTTGCTTCTCGTTTTTATCTTCTGTTGTAAAACCGAATTTGTTTTGAATGACAAATAATTCATTACAGAATTCATTTTTTAGATTTTCTTGCCTGAGACTTCTTTTTGATGGTTTCAGGGCATTGTTCTAGCCAAAGTATCAAATCCACTCTTCTATTTATTCCACCATGCAGTTTTGTGTTTTGCTCTGGCAAGCTTCCAGCTGAATTAATTTGACATTCACTGATCAATCAAACTGTCCCATTACTACCTTCTGCCCGCCTTGCCATCATGGCCCACTGTTGACAAGAGTGAGGAATGAACATCCACAGGGTCACCTTCAGAAAATCTTTTATTTAACTGTTCTAGACCTACTGCTAAGCCCTGAGGTTATCGGCAATGTTCCTGTGTGTCTCTCCTTTTCTCTTTACAAGTGTAGTGAATAATTTTACGTGGGCTCATGCCGTTCACAGATGGAGCCACTCCAGCAGAGTTCTTTAAGCAGTGGCCTCAGTAATTACCCTGAGTGCTTGCGTGAGGAGGATTGTTTTATTTCAAAAGCCACATGAATGACAGGCCAAGCAGACCATTCAGAGCAAAGTGTTCAGAAAGTGGTACTGAGAAAGACTGACAAAACTCTCGGTATGACATTATTTATATTCATTATGCAAGAAAGCCACTTGCCTTGTTTTCTTGTTCTATAGTACATTATTCCAATTAATTAATCTTTACTATTTATATTTTTATTATTATTTAGGAGTGCTAAGTGATATACCCAAGACAGCAGCATGGCTCACCAGAACAGGTACAGTGCCAGAGGATCTGCAATTTCTGTTTTCATTTGTCTGAATTGACACCTGTAGCAATTGTTATGAACTTCTTGTGGAATTAAAAGCCATGTGTCTTGTGCGGGAGTTAGAGCATTTGGAAGGAGCTATCTGCATTTTTGATTTTTCTTTTTCTGAGTGGGTTTAAATTTCCTGTAGGAAGACACACTTTTTAAACATTCTATGATATTTTGTCATGGAGATATTTTGTTTCACATTTCACACGAATGGCCAGTGCATTCCTACACATTGCTGGAAAGGGAACTGAAGTCCTTCATATTCTCCTGAGATCATTACAGCACAGGTCTGGTTTTCTTTAGTTACACATATTCATGGATTCTTCTGGCTTAGGAACATCCTGTCATCCATTGCTACCCAGGATCACATAACAATGATCCTTATATACCATTAGGTTTCCAAGGCAGCACAATTCCACCAGATCATGAATCTGATATTTCAGATTGCTTTTGTCTGGAAAACACATAATATTCTTCAGGCTTATTGTAAGATTTGGGCTGCTGTGGTGGAAAAGAAAGCATGATCTGATAAACAGGATTCATTTATTTCAATACATCGCATTTTATGATGAATAAATTATCCTCTTTTCTTCCTATTTCTTACAATTTTTCAATGAGAGAGTAATTTCCATGATGCATATAATGACTTTTTCCTTAAAACTCTTGTCTGAACGTGGTGTACTTGTTTGGAGTTCTGTGTGTCTCCACACAGCAAACACATCCCAACATTGCAGATGTGCAAATTCATAATTAATAATGACACAATCACAGGCATTACACAGAAACTCCATCACTGTCACGAACTGGGTAGGGATGATTTAATATGAGAGAAGCTGTGCAAGGAATGGGGTGGATGTTTCGACAAGTCAAAGTCATAAGACACCTTGGGACCAATTTACTGCGTACTTAGAAACCAAAGGGTGTCATTAACTTTAAGAGGAAAGCTCACTCTGCAGTAAAACAGAAGCCATCAAACTGGAGATGGGAGAGTTAAAGGAGTTATTAAAAGGACGGGAAGTAGTTTGGCAGGAAGGCTCCCGGTGCACTCCCCGAATGCAAAGGGGAGTTGAGGTTTTGCTGCTCCAGTCCCGCGGACGGTGCTGATCTCCCAAGAGTTTGTGGGGACATATGGTTTGCTCTGCACAAGAGGTGTCTGAAGCAGAAACAATGATCTGCAAAACCATGAGACTAGCAGAGACAAAGCTGGAAGAAAAGGAAAAGCCAGGCCAACAAAAGGTAATTTTCTTAAGATTTATAACACTGATAAGAACATTATTAATTAAATCCTGAAAAAAATGCATTGGGGTCAACCTTATGACATGCAAAAAAAAAAAAACAAAACAACTTTGTTTCTTGACATTCTGCCTGATACAGCAAATATTTTCTATGTTCCTGGATCTAAAAAAGGGTTTAAAGGAGGTATTTTGGGTAAAGAAGATATATTGTCTTACTCAAAATGAGCAAATGTTTGGTTTTCTACCTGCCACACAGTCACATGCAACCTGAACTCCTTGCCCCTATGTTTGCAAATTCATAAAAAGTTCCAAAAATTGCCAAAAAAGGCTGCTGAATTCATCATAAGAGACATCAATCAAACCCAATATTAATGTCACAGCCTAAGCAAGGGCCACCCACCAAACACTTTCCACCTCACTCCATCCCACACACAACATGGACCAGCCCCGTGTGCCACTGCCAGACAGCAGGGGAACCCCTAGGAAACAGAACCAATGTAGCGAGGAGGAAAACCAGATCTCTCTACACCATTTTTCGTAACATTTAATGCCATTTTAAATCAGTTTATGTAAATTTGGAGCTTTATGTAAAATTGCAGCTTTTCGGTGCAATTTCCTCTTGGCCAACTGCTCAGGTCTTTGCCAGAAGAGAAAAAGCTTGTAAGAGTATCAGTCCCACAGGACATGGAAATAAACTTATGAATCACTTGCTAAAAAATCAAGGAAAAGGGGTCATGGAATACTTAAAATAGGCTTACACGTTAAGGAAAAGAGGACTTGAGCATCTTTTCATTATTATCATGGTACTATTCTGAAAATAGGCTGCAGCTTCAAGAAATAGTGACTCTCATTTCTTTTTTAAACTGGTATTGGTGTGGATGAACTTCGTTGTCATATCTTCTGATTTTGAGCTGTAGGACAGGCAGTTATGTAGGCATGATAGAGAAGGGAGAGCATGCCAGAGATTTCACTTTGAAATATGATTCAGGACCTTGCTCTGAAGCAACTTGTTAGGAAAGTGCAGAAGATTTCTCCTAGCTTTGGCACTCTAAAAAGATATCCCATTTCCAAATAAGAAGTCATGGTCTTAATGTAGCTCATGAGAAATTAGTGATTTGTTCCAAGGAATCTTTAATCAGCAGTGTAAAGGGACATTTCATAGAACCATAGAATGGTTTGGGTTGGAAGGGAACTTCATCTGGTTCCAACCCTCAATTTGCACCCCCCATCTCCACAATTTTTATTGCATAGTCTTTTAGATGCTGCCACTCCTGTTAGGGGCTGCTGTGCCATCTGCCAAAGGTGTTTCGGAGGTCTGTTTGCCCACAGTAAAGTCTCGCCAGCCGTGAATTGCCGGTTCCAAGACTGGCTCTCAGCCCTGCACCCTGAACACCAAGCCCAAACTCATTAATTCAAGCAGAAGTGCAAGAGTACAATCCTGTCTCCACTGGGTGCCAAGAAAGATATTTGTTGACATCAGGGGAATGCTTGAATTTTGTTTTCTATAGTTAAAGCTATAATAAACTGAGAATCCTTTTATTTTCCTTCTTATTTACAGTAGAGAGTTGCAAGACAGATGGTAGGAACCCATCTAGCATAAAGAACAGGGTAGCTTTAATTGGCATTTCTGTTAAAAGGATTACTGGTTGATAAAGGCTTGTATTTTCCCCTGCTAAAGGGAGGAAATTAGATCTTTGAGGCAGGCTTAGGATTGTGACTGAGAAAGTACATATATCATTTTTGGGATGGATGGTTTATTTACAGCTGGCTCTGTAGCATCAGCTTATCAATTACCTCTCAAAATGTGATTTACCTATCTGGAGAAAAAAAAGCGTTTTTTTGATTGTCTCTAATGATCAGTTCTCACAGTTTTTGTTATTCCCAGCTGCAATAAAATAGTTTTAATGACAGAAGTTTCAATGTATTCTGCCAAACTTTCACTGCTGTCAGCATAGAGTCAGCACGTATCTCTCCATTCTTCATTTTGTGTGATACTTCTTTCAGAGCGCACTCATATTCATTATGATAAGAGAAATGTTGGGGGTTTTTCCCAACTGGTTAATCTACATAGCCTTAAAAATGTACATGTTTATAAAAAAAACCAACCAAACAAACCCCAAGGAACTGTCAAGAGGACTGAATATGTCTTACTGAAATTGAAGACAATCTGTCATCCAAAGCTCATACAGGAAAAATCCTCAAAATGCCCATTAGACAGACAAGAGGATGCAAAGCAGACCCCAAACACTTTACACCACTGAAACCTCTTAAGGATTCAGAAATCTCTCAGAAGCAAGTGTTTGTGCACAAATCTCACACAATGCCTGAAATCTTTCCATTGTATGATTCTAAGGGGATCAAATCTGGACCCAATTCACCATATTTCCTTCCCTTTTCTCACCAAAGCCCTAAACTCAAACCCACCGTTCTAACACGATCAATAAGTTATCTGACTTACTGAAGGACACATTTTCTCACCTACCTATGTTAAAGATAATTTTAGGGAATTTCCTCCATTGTCCTTGATTGGTGACAACCCCAACTCCATGAAGGAGAAGGATGGCTCTTACCTTTTCCACCGTGTTCGTGGTAATTTGCATTTTTATTTGCTTGTGGGAAACAGTTGGGACTATTCTGAATGGGCCTAAAATATTAGAATTCAACACACCGATGCCACAAGAGTGACCATTTACCATAAAGAGAACAGCGAGCGAGGTTTTGCCCTTATCAGTGACAAATCCAAGTGGAAATAGCAACATCTTGGCATAGTATCAGTAAGCATCAGCAAGTGTGGCCACTTCAGTGATCTTTGAAGTGTAAAACTTTCTACCTGGGAGTGACTTCTTACTGTCTTCCCTATTTTCTCTTCCTTCAGCTGCTTACTACTGTTCAGGTGTTGGTAAATGAAGTCCTTCATACAGCAAAGGTGGCAAGCATGTGATTAACATTAAAATGGCCTGTCAGCAGTCTCCGAGTGGATTTGATCAAGGGACTACTGAGGTGCTTAATGTTCAGCATGAATTAATTGCTCTGCCAGTTTAGAAGGTCTGTTTGCCATGTTGTGCCTATATTACCACTGTAAGTTAAATTACCACAGCCTATAAAACACCTTGTAGTCCATTTCTTCTGGATGAAAGGAGCTATGAAGAATAAATTGCAGTTTCTGAAACACAAACACCCACCTGAAATGATTGTAGGAAAATGGTTGTGGATATATTTCTGTTCCGCTTTAGTGTTGCAAAATTCACTGCCTTCTCTTTGTATCAGATAATTCCATCTTGCTAATTTTCAAGTTTCACAATCACAAATAACAAGGAAAATGTCAAAATAACAGGAAGATAAGGCACCAGGGGTATCATTTGTCTATCTATAAGCTGTCTCTCTTCAAAACTAAATTTAAAATACAGCTCAGATATTGCTTGTCAGAAATCAAGGTAAAAGAATTTCAAACAGGCATATTCCTACTCTATGAGAAACCTGATTCAGACTTAATTTAGAACACATTAGCTATACATTTGAAGAAAGAGCTGGAGCAAATATGTGTGTGCTAATATGGTCTTCAATCCCACATTTCAACGGGCATAAAAGCATGTCAAGCTCTTCCATCCTCTTTTGGCTCACCTACAAGGAAATTGCATTAGTAAGTGGCATAAAATCATTCCATTTTGAGCACTAACCTGACCCTTTGTTTTCAGTTGTGTCAGAGCTGAGAGCTCAAAGGGACAGTGGGAAAAGATGGCACCCTAGAGACAGATAGATCACACATTTTTCCCATCAATCAAATCGTCTTTGTGCTCAGGTGGACTGAACTCAAGAACGTGGCTTGAATTAGACTTGCTGTCATAAACTTAGCCTTAGTGTTTGATACAGCAACTACATGCGACTGCCAGAATTAAGACTTTCTCAGTGATGTGGTGAGCATGATACGTTGCTTTTTGGATCATCCAAAATAGCTTAGAATTAAGCAGAAAAATTTGACTCTGAGCTTGCAGACTGGTTACTAATGTGCTCTGAGGTACTCTTTGGTGATGTATATATAAATACATCCCATAATATGTTGTAACCTCAGAAATAATGCAGGTGGAGTTGTACATGTGCACGAAGGTCCCGGGCAGTCCATACAGTAACACCAATAGAAGGCAAGGCTAGGATGCTTAGCCATAAGTGGCCATGTTTAGTCTATTTGGCATCTGAAAATAATCACTAGAGACTAGTGTTTGACTGATGCCATCCTGTAATCGATTAAACTGACACCATCAGTTTTACTTGGCAATTTGGGAAAAATTATGTGGAATTTATTTGCTGTCTATAATTCAGGACAACCAAGGGAATTGGCTAAAAATTCAGTTTTCTTCCAATGCACCTAAAGGAAGCAGTCAAATAATTGAAAAGCCGTCTGTGACACAGAGCTTGCAGGGATGCTGACAGGACCCACGCTGCTGAGCTTCCCACCAGGCAGTGGTTTAAGTTAACAGCATCATGAGCCAGACAAAGCATTGCAAATCATTGAACAATGTCTTGTCAAGCATTGGAGCAAGCTGTCCAGGGAAGTGGAGGAGTCACCATCCTTGGGAGTGTTAAAAGAATGTGTGGATGCGGCACTTGAGGACGTGGTTTAATGGTAAATATGGTGGTGGTGCGGAGTTGATGGTTGGACTTCACAATCTTTGAGGTCCTTTCCAGCCTTAACAATCTCATGACTCTCCTTGGTGTCCATGGTCCCTCCCTCGTATCCCATGCCTGGGATTGCAACTTGCCTCCCAAAGCATGATCCACAGGTAAAGAGTCTAATTGCAAAATCAGCACTGAAACTGTGGCTGCAGAGGGGTGAGAAATGAAGAGTTATGGGCAAGGGGAAGATATTTATGGCTGGTATTTGAAAATAGATGGAGAGTTATTGCAGTGGAGACACACACACACAGGTTCTTCCTGAGGGCTGGGACTGCAAAGAGGAGGAAGCTCAAACCTCAGCAGCTGTGGTAGGTTGGGAATCGAGAAGAAGTTTCTGGTAAAATAAAGAGATGAGTCCATGAGAAGGTTTGCAAACCTTAATCTGCTGGAAAATGTCACACACAGTTACTGGATATTCAGTCTTTGGGGCTGTATTGTCTGATCCATTACCCTGAGCCACAAACTGAACAGAGATAAAACGAGATGACATTCAACGTGCAGTGACATGCCTCATGATGGGTAGGTGGGAATTTGTCATTAATTTCTCCTTTTGATTATCTATAATAAAGATATATATGTAAAATATAGCTAGATAGATACATAAAATCTTTGCACCTGGTCCGTGGGAGCATTGCAAACTTGTAAATATCATTTAGTGATATTTAACAAACCAGCCAGCATTTGACAAAAATAAACACCACCAGTGTGAAAGAAAGCAAGAATTTTCATTAAACAACATCTTACAAAATCAGTTATATTTAACTTCTTCAAACCAGCAAAAACTCCAATGCCTTGGCACACAAACTGTGGTATTTTTCTTGGCACACTCTATAGGTTATGTCTTGTGCAAGGAAGAAAACTTCGGTTCTTCATTTAAGAATTATGATTTAGCATGAATTGAATTTTTTGACATACAATTAAATATGTAACATATAAACACAAATATTGATCTGTGATTACATAAATATATATTTAAAAAGCTTCAGAATACACATACACACATTTCAAATGTGCACATCTACATGCACATATGTGGATAAGCTTGACTTTCAAGCCTGTTCCCTAGCTACCACAGAAAAAGAATTCAGCTTTATTTTCGAAGCTGGGCCTCCTATCACAAGCTTTTCCCTTGGAATCTTGAAATAAGTAATAATTTCAATGCACTGGGAGTAGGTTTTCAGTCTTTAGCTGGGGAAAATCAGCACAGCTCTGTATTCACTACAGTATGGAAAGTCACAAACAGGTTGGCCAACGCATTTAAAGCTTTAAAAAAATAGCTTTACCACACACTGGTTCATGCACGGTGAAATTTGTAACAAATCCATCATTACTGACCTGGAGAGGGCTCTGGTATCACCCCTATTGTTGCTACTGGTGAAAAGTGAGAACTTAGATGTGCTGCTGACTTAGCTGGTGACAAGAACCATCTATACCACAGATGCTGTTCTACTGCTTCTGGGCATCCTGATAATATTAACTGAGCCGTTCAAGTATATTATAAATCTATTTATATAAATTTATATATAAAAATCTCATATGTGTCAAGACAAGTGTCCTCAGCAAAACAAAACAGAGACAAAAGCCATAACCGTGTTCATCAAGACTAAGTCAGACAGTAAGAAGGTGAAGTGGTCAAACTAAGAAGCCAGGCAGGCATCTCCCGAGTGTCCTGCTGAGTCTCAATAGCAATAACCCCTCACTTGAAATAATCCCTTCTCTATTTCCTGTCCTATTTCCACTATCAGTAGAGAGAGTCAGGAAATTAGATTAAATTCCTTGGTTACAAAACTCCCGTTCCATGCAGACACTGGAATGGAAAGAAAGTCAAACTTCCCTTCAGGTGTTTTTCTCTCCAGAAGTGCTACATTATTGTTGTTATGCTAATGAAGTCCACTCAGACTGAATACTCTCCTATTTTTTTTCATAAAACACATATAACAAAGAAGTAAATTTCAACAGTGATTGATTGACAGCTGTCAAATAACACACATGGCAATTCAGGTACCAGGAATTGCTGCTGTTTGTCTGGGCACTATGAGAACCTATTGCAAAAGCTGATGTTTTTGAAAGGATCTTCTGAAGCAAGAGCCTAGCAAAAAATTATTTTTGTCATTTCATTTGCTTTCCCCTGGTTTCCACATGCAAGTTAAGGTTAGCAAGGCAGGGCTGTTCTGACCTGAGATTTATGTAAAGAAAATGTAATACCAGTCTGGAGTGTTGGGTGATTTTCTTGAGCAAAACTTTCATGCTAATCAGTCATTTCCAGAGCCTTACAAACAAACGCTAACTGTGCTATTAAATATTCTTGTAACTCTTTCTTGAAGTATTTAATAAATTTGGACACAGCTCTATATCTAGCAAGAATCAGCAATTCAAATCACTTCATAGTAGTGAATAATTTGCCCTAAGTAAAGCATCCCATTTTCCCTCTTTGTGAATCATCCAGAAGCAGATTAGCATTTAAACAAGTATATTTTCTTGTGTGCAGTTATTTACCATATAATTTCTGTAAATAATTAGTGTTCCTAAATTTACTTGTAAGTGATCAGATAGAAGTTTAGAACACCAGAAGCTGGAGTGGGGTATGGTTAGCACATGCTTAGTGGGAGCTAGATAAACTTCATGCCAGTGTTATGGGAATTCCTGTCCTGTTCTTCCACTACTTTCTATTATTTATTAAAATTTCCTATTAAGTTCTTATAGCTTCAGTTATTAATTTGACTATAAAATAAATAAAATATGCACATGTGTGTATATATATATATATAAATCTGCAAACCAGAGCAATATTTCATTTAAAAAAGGCATTGTTTATGTAAAAAACTCCTCAATTAACACTTTAAAGCATTAATCTAAATTAAATCTTTTATTAAATGGATCAGGATCTCCGCTAACCCAAGCAAATATAACAGTACCTGGGTCAGAGCAGGAATGCTGATTTACTCCTGTTCAGCTTCTTTCTAATGATTCAGAGCTGTTGAACGTGACACTCCCACAACCTTTACTTGTCAAAAGCTCTGATCCAGAAAACATTTTGAGGACAGAAAGTAGAGAGAGGACTCCCAGTCATGCTGGGGATCTGCCAAGGCAAGTAGTAGTGATGTACAGCTGGGAAGACTATGCTTAAAAAATTTAGCATTTGTTAGTCACATTTCAGACTTCTAAGAAATGGATAGTGTAAAGTTATTTTTGGCGGATGAATTCTGACGATGCCACATAAAGTTGGTACCATAGGCTCAGACATAAAATTTTAAATGAACTAGAAGAAAAACATGGCATTATTATTTGTACAGCCTCAAAACAACAAGATTGGTTGTTGCTTCATCTTTTTTACAGGTCTCATCTTTTCTTCTGTATCATGAGAGAGCAGCTAACAAAATAAGCTCGCTCAAAGACATTTTTGCATTTCCTACTTAATAAAAACTTCCACTGCAATTCAGGCATAGGAAGTCATCTCTACTCCCTCTGTTCCCTGTTCTTGAGAAGGATGCCAAGGTCATTAGGTGCCAAAAGACACATTTAAGTGCCTACAGAGGTTGAGCTGCCTGGGAATTGGATGCCCGGCTTAATTACTAGTCTTGAAAATTGCTATCTCTATCTTAAGTTACTTTTATAACCTTGAAAATTTGTCCTTAAACTACTCCTGAAAATAAGATTTAGAGACATAACATACTGTTGGCATTTTATCTGGGTTCTCAACACCAAAGAATGGGCTCCAATTATTGAATAATTAAGGAAAAAACATAAATTATTCAGAGGAGCTGTGTTTTCCTTCCCAAAGGAAGCTGTTATATCCCAAACCTGAGCCTGCAGACAAACAAGCTTCTGTCCTGCTGAGTTACAGCCACCCCAAGCTGTATGACAGGAATTGCTGCAACTGCTCCACCTCCCCCTGGGCATCCACCTCACCATGTGCAGAGGCAACTGCTCCAGGAGGGTAACTCAGGGAGAGGCTGTAACCAAGAGAAGGGGATTCTGTCCAGTTAAGCCCCTCTCCTGAACTGCCCTCTGAATGGACCTTTCCGTCCTCACTGTCCAGACTGCCTAGAGGGACTTTAAATTCTTTACCTGCGGTTAATTCTTCCTGGATTGACCCCCACTCTCTTGGACAACCTGACACCAACCCCAGCACGAGGCAGTACCTGACAGTCATTCCAGCTGCAGCCCCTCTGCCTTGATGTGGTTTTAGCTTCTAAAAAATCAGTTCAGCTGTTCAGCAGATCAGGCATGGACATCAAGCACCCCAAGGTGACAGCAGCCACCCCAAGGTGACAGCAGCTACCCCAGGGTGACAGCAGCCTCATGAACTCCTGCAGGACAGGTGCTGTAGGAGAGTCCAAAGTTATCAAGGAATCGTGGAATGGTTTGGGATGAAAGGGGCCTTAAAACCCATCTTGTTCCATGCCCTGCCATGGGCAGGGACACCTTCCGCTACCCCAGGTTGCTCCAAGCCCTGTCCAACCTGGCCTGAAACACTTCCAGGGATGGGACGGCCACAGCTTCTCTGGGCAACTGGTGCAGGGGCCTCCCCTTACAGGGAAGAATTCCCTCCCAAAATCCCATCTAACCCTTCCCTCTGGCAATTTAAAGCCATTCCCCGTTGTCCTGTCACTCCAGACCCTTGTCCCAAGTCCCTCTCCAGCTCTCCTGGAGCCCCTTTAGGCACCAGATGGGGCTTTAAGGTCTCCCTGAAGCCTTCTCTACTCCAGTCCCAGCACCTGGCTCTGCTCACATCTCCCTCACCTCAGCTGTGCCAGGTCTTGTTTGAACAGCAATGCAAAGCACTTTTCCCACTCCCTTCCTCTGGCAAAGGCAAACACGAAGGTCCCAGATCATGCTCCAAAATAGCAGCTTTTTCCTGTCCTCACCCACAGGCTTGATGACTTGCGTCGATATCTAATTAATTAATTAAGGTTAGTTGAGGTCGGGGCCTGGAATCTGAGCAATTAAACTGTTTGCTCCCCTGCTAAAACTAACCCCATGCACAAGGCGAGCTGCCAAGGTTGGAATTTGTGAAATTTGACTCAGGAAAGGAGGTGCCCTGTGCCTGTCCCTCAGGGCTGCCCAGGGCTGGCTCCGGCTGCCAGGCTGCGCCGTGGGCTCAGGGATAGCACAGAAGAGGTAGAAAGAAGTCCTGTTAAGTTTTATTTTAAGGATGACTTTTCCTGTTTTTATCATGAACTTGAATATCTGGTATTTTAATTTTAAAGCCCAGCTCTTGAAATGGAGTGATTAGACATAATATCTCGCCTTTGACAAGAGAGCCTTTGTGGGTTCAAAGATGAGCTTGAAAATGAAAACTGATTAAAGCCTGAAGGGTCAAAGCCAAAGATGGAAATAAGAGTTACCTGACATGGATTTCCTTTTAAAGATCATAGGCATTTAATCCTGTTGCACGATTCCTGACTTATATAATTTAGTGGTGCAGAAGCAGAACATGCAGTTTGTGGAGGGACAGAGGTGACCTGGGCTGGGCGAGGAGGGGGAGCCGGGATTTGCTCCAGGGACTTGGAGATGGAGGTGCCTGCTGAGGCGAGCTGCCCCCCTGGCCCCCGACATTCATCACTACCTGGCCTGGCATAAATACATAAACAGACAGATCACTTGTGCTGTTAATAGCAGAGAGCCACCAGCTGTGAGGATTGTACTCGTCGCTTTAAAAATTAATAGTGTTTTACTGTGAGCTTGGGGTTTTTTTTTATTTATTTTTTTTTTTTGTTTTGTTTTTTTTTTTTGCAAAACCTCTTCATACTCTTCAGGAAAGTGAAGAAGAGCTGGAGAGCAACCTAAATGGTGCTATAAACAGAAAACGAGCATGCAGCTCATGGACATCATATGGCCACAGCTTGACAAAGCTGCTGGCACTTGGATCTGGATGGATCGTACTTATGACTGCTTGGATTTTCTGTCATTCCCAGGAACCTCTGTATTTTGCACTTGTTGTTAATTAACCCAAACTTGTTCTTAAGTGATCTAGAAGTTTTCAGAAAGTGCATTCCTCCCAAAACACAGGATGTTTCCCAAGCTTAATCCTGTAAGTGGCTAGAAAGGTTGTAATCACAGGATTTCATTCCTATGAAAATCTAGACTTTCTAAGGTATAACAGATTAAAGGTCATTTAAATAATTATAGTTGATATAAAATTAAAATAGCTTTGATGGTACCTCCCCAGACACATAATCTGAAGTAAACTTTTCCGAATAAAAAACCCTGGAGTTATTTGCTCTAAATGATTTCTGTGACCCACTAACCCCTGCAGTGTCATGTATCTTAACTAATTAACTCTGCTCTTTATTGATCAGAAAAAAAACCCCACAACAACAAAAGAAACAAACAGCAGGAAAAAACCCCCAGGGTTTTTCTAAATAAAGCAATTATTTATAAAATGGTTTTGACCAGTTTACAAGGAGAACACGCAGAGCCCCAGTGAACCTGGAGCCTGCAGGCATGCCATGGGAATCTGCCTCCTGGGCAAAACAAAGACTAGGAAAAACACTGTCAGAAACCCAGAGTTTCTACCTCCTGCTTTAAGGGCTTCTGCTCCAATCTGGAACTGCTCTGCTTTGACAATAATCCAGTCTTCCTTTTTTCATCTCACTGGGCGGAATGTGGGCAGAAAGAGCTCAGTGAAGACACAGGGCTCTTCTTCACACCCTGTGAGGGAAGGCTTAGAGAGAGAAGAAAGGACCTGTATTTCTTCCTTCCTTCATTTGACAAACAATGAAAGGAATCTGGTCATCAGGAAGCATTTTTGGAAGAAAAATCTGCTTTAGCCTGGATTTCAGCTCTTTCATACCTGATGACAATATCAAAGGCTAACACACTTTCTCCTTCAATGAAACATTTCCTCCGGCCCATTTCCTTCCCAGCGTGACTCCCATTCCCCAGCTATTGATACACGAGGTAGAACATGGAGACGTGAAAGGTCAGTGACAGGCTCTGCATAAATACTGCTTGTGAGCAGCCTCCATTGGTGCCATGGATGTGCAGAAACCTGTGACTGTAAAAACCTGGGAGGAGGGTGATAACAACCTTAAGACAAGCGAACCCACTTTGAAAAGCCATTAAGTAGAGATACAGCTCCCTCTTGCATTCCTGCCCACCTGAGTTTTTACCCCCTAAGTCCTTTGTTGTCTCTGTGCCCAGAGATAAAGGCAGCGCAGAACAGCTTTTCACCCTACCGTGCCTCTTGGGTCTCGCACAGGTCTGATGTCCCTAATTCCTTCTTTGCTCATCCTCTGCACACAGAAAGAGAGGCCTTGATTCAGGAAAACACTTGAAGGGCTGCTTCATTTATTTAGGCATGTTCCTGTAGTCCTGAGGGAATGGCTGAGCCGACCTGGACTTAAGAATATATTTAAGTATGGGACCAGAATGAGGAATGCAGCTGCAGCAAAACATGGAGAAAACATGGCCAAAACTGCATGGCAGATACATGTCACAGACTGGGAAACCACGATGGCCAAGCTGTCATCTGTACAGATGGATTTCCTCAGCCAGAAAGCTGCTTTATTCTGACACGAAAAAAATTAAAACACCTTGCTAAACAATCCTCTGGTTTACAAGACAAGCTATTCTGGAGAGAATATAAATGTGTTGGCTGCTTCATTGGCAGTCTATGCTTCAGATTTATTTTTTTAAGATATAATGTCTGAAGCCATATTTCCCTGGTGATAAAAATCCCATTAGTAATCCTGACAAAATCCTAAAGGGCTAAAAAGCAATGAAGAGGATTTCTAATGGTAAGTTATAAATCCTTTTAGAGAATATCTTGGTTTAAAATAATTCAGGAGAGAAAAAATGAGAATCTTAGGAACGAGGTAGTGCTACTTAAAAATCCTATGGCGCGATCAAGGACACTCAGGCGAAATGCCACTTCCTAAGGCAAGGAGATGACACTGAGCTGCAGTTTGGCTGGTCACTTGGCCCATGAGGCACTGGGTACCTCAGGCAGGGTAAGAGAAGGAGAGATCATTTGTGCAGTGCTGTTTATAATTCCATCTTCCAGAAAAATATTGAGTTGTCCCCATTAGGCCAACAAGAAGGTAAGTCAAGATCACGAGTACAAGTGACATGTGTGGCTGCAGGAAATGGGATCTTCAGAGCAAACAGAGGTGTTTGAATGGAAAAAAATAGCAGAGAGCATCTGGCTGAATTTTCCCGTAACGTGGGCAAGGCTTCCCTTGGTTTAAATTGGTTTAAACCAATTTTTTTTGTATTGTGGATGACTTGCACTTACTGTCCCACACACTGGCCAAGACCCGATTTTCAGGATTTTTTTTTCACACATAATTTGTGCCACATAAATATCTAATCTGTAATATTGATTATTTTAATCCATAATTTGGAGGTGGATGAATGCACATCTTTACACACAAGGGTAGAACACATGTAATGAAACTCACATTTGTGGAATCCAAGAGGGGTTTCTGCTGAATAAAGTACGTATGTTACAAAAACCCCTAAACTAACTTCAGGAAGTCTCAAACACTGCAAATGTTTGTTCTCTCTACAAACTAAAAGGAAAAACAGCATATCTAATGTTATTCCTCTGCTAGATTTATAATAAACCTGAATTTGGTGTGGAAACTGCTCACTGAATGAAATGGGGGTGGTGAGGAATTAATTGGGGTCTCTTCACCTTGTGTCACCAAACGCAGAACAAGAGCTGTGATTAAGAATTCATTACATTCAATTATTAATTTATCAAAGAGGCTGCATTCTTCACTAACCTGGGTTTTCATTGGGACAAAATCAATTGGATTCCAGAGGAACTGATAAAACTACTACATTTAAATAAATAATTATACACCTTCTGAAGATTTTTAAGCCCATTTATAGCCTTCTAGAGCAGAAGTGCATAACTGGTTAAATTCTGCAGGCTGCAAAGGAATGATTACTGTGCTTTATCAGTGGCAATGGTACTGCTTTTTACAGGGTGAGTAATTAGAAAGGAGAACCCACTGCTGAACATGCAGCTGACAAGAGGCTGGGAAGTCTCTCAGGGACAGACTTAGAAAAGCGATCTTGATAAATTGGAGAAACAGATTGAAATGGAGAAAATTAAATTCATGGAAGACAAATGCAAAGTACTGAGGTGTGGAAGGGAAATCAGACGTGCCAACACTAAGCTGGGACAGAGCTGGAGGAGCAGGGCAATACAAGCTGGAAGTGGCTGTGCTGGGGTTTGTGGGTATCTGCACATCCAGAGCAGCACCGGGAGCTGCAGGGAGTGTGGGCTGAAGGGTGCTCCCCTGGGAGCCTGCAGAGCAGGACAGCCCCTGCCCTCCTCCTCAAGTGCCTTCTGTTTTCCTCATGTGGTGATAGCCCAAGCCCACAATTGGATTTAGCCTGAAATACTTTATTCAGCAGATTTGATTTTAACAGCTCAGCGAGGAGTTTTGGGATGGCTCCAACCCCTGTGTGTGAATAACTTAATTCCTCAAAAAAATTTGCCTGGCCCTAAATCTAATCTCTACCTGGAACACTCCTGTGCAAGCCATGGAAGCCCTTTCCAGGTGGAAAGCCACAAGCAAGACGTGCTGCAGGCAGCAGGACAAAACTAAATCTGTTGCAGGGGAAATCAGGGGGAAAGGGAAGACCTCTGAGTGACCTCACTATGGGGTTCAGCCTGAGAGAAATTAAATCAAAAGTGCAGGGGGGTACTGCAGGATTTCCTTGGGCCACCTGGCCAGTGTCTAACCAGCATGGTCAGCCTCTCCTGTGCAGCATCATAGGTGGGGTTTTCATCTAAAAGTACAGTTCCCTTTATCCTCTTTGTAACTGCAGCAACTCCTTGCCAGACATTCCTCATACAGCAGTACATGGCACAATGTGTTTTTAGAAATGGTTCTCAGTCACACCTCTGCTAATTCACAATGAGAATGTAATGGTATGGAAAATTAATACTGTTTCTCTGCTGTGTCACATAAAACTTGTTCCATATTCATGTAATAGCTTATTACTGGTATGATAAAATAATATGGACACTGAAAAGCCATTTGTTTCAGAAGCACTGCAAACATTAAACCTTACAATAACTATATTGACTACTAAAACTTACAGCAACACTTATTAAAACCTTGTAGATTCAGCAATCAGCTGCTATATAGAGATTGTGTATTAAATAAAAATAATATCTGGCAAAATAAAAGTGCTTTGTGATGAGGTGGAAAGGCCTTTTAACTGCTCATGGATAGCACGTATCACAGCAAAATAATTAATCAAATAAGTCACCCACTGAAAATGGTTCAGGATTCATGGATCTCAGAACAAACACATCTAAGAAGGCAGAATCATTTATGTGTGCCAGCCTCTTCCACCTCATGTGGGGAGGTTTGTCCCTACCAGAGCCCTACCTGGGAGCAGTCCCCCTGCCCAGGAGAAAATTATGATTTCAAGGACTGTGGAGAACAGCTCATTAGACATCTCTCACTTCATCTGGTTTTGGATTAGGTTAGGTTTTGGATTAGGTCAGGCTTTGGATCCTGACTGTATGAACCAGACACAGCCTTTCTTTTAACCTTTAGTTGCTTGTTATCCACAGACAAACAGGAGTCACTGATACATGAGGGTAACTCCAGAGTCACTGATCTGAATGTGTATCAGATCAGAATCAGAACCAGTTTTATTCTGGAAAGCAAAACCTGGTTCATACAGAACTGAAAACAGTTTCCACATTTCTGAAAGAGCTGCTATCAAGTGAGGCTACAAGGCTATGCAGATCACGTTTATATCACAGTATCAGTACAGGAACAGGTTCATCTTTATGACACAGACATATTTGTAACCCAGTCAGTCACAGTACACTCATCCTACTATTATATTTAATCAAAAAAGGGGTAGGTCCATCCTGCACTTGAAATCTTAAATCATCTGGTGTGTTATTTGGCAAAAATTTTACTAAAGTCTCTGTCTGTAAAGCTTCTCACAGCATATGAAAATATTGCACAGGCAGCAAGAAAATCTACCACTCACAGGAGGTTGTATTGGAAGATGTGGGAGACTTGTGGTTGTTGGTTAATAAAGACTCAGGGGAAAACCATTCATAAATACACAGTCTATTTCAAAGCATCACAAAATGAAGAGTCTGAGACATTTTAGTAAACCTCCAAACTATGTTTTAAACTCTCCAGTTATGAAACAAATTGCTCCACATTGAGTCACTACCGAGAGAAAACTACCTTTAATGCTAGCAGAAAGTGTATTGCAGAAATTCCTCACATCTGCAAAGCACCTCACTTAGATAATAATTATGTTCTATAAAGTGCTGTTACTCTTAGTCACTATTTACTTTATCTATTCTGATTGTATTAAGTGTAGTGTCTCAGCTGCAGAGAATTCCATTAAACCATTTGTTAAAGCATCTTTAATAGGCCAATTTCAGCATCTGTCTACTGTATCTCACTAAATGGTTTTTATTTGCTGAATGATACAGTTTAGATGAAACACTCTTCAACAAGAAATCCCACTGTACTACTACAGATGTCACACTCACAGCCAGAAGACTTTCTCTGAGATCACTGTGCCTACCAGTTAAGTGAGGCTGCAATCAGTGAGCTCTATTTTGAATCCTTACATGACTAAAGCTTTGACTAAACTGCTTGGGACTAGAACCAAAATCTGAAATTAAGAGTTTGGAGTTTTATTCAGGAGAAATAAAAGTATTTCTTTGATGTTTTAATTTGTAACATCTAATGGAATAACAACATGTAGATTAAATAGTGAAATAAATACTTTAGTGACCTTATTGGCTGTTCAGTTTCAGCCAAGTATTTCAGTCATACTTTATATGGGAGTGAGACATTCAAATACAACAAACTTACCATGCATTGTAAATGAAACAGAGTACAGCAATCTTGTCAGTGTGGTTACCTGCTCTAATTCTCAATAGGTCTCTCCATCTACTTGTCTGCAATCAAGCCATCTATATTTTCAAAATTACATAATTTAAACTTCGTTGGAGGAAAAACTATCAAGTCCAGTTCATACCAGAACATTTTAGTCCTGTATATCTGTAGTTAAGCAATGTCATAGTATAGGCAAAGGTCCAAGCTTCAGCCTTGGGGTTTTTTTACAGTATTCCTTCCGACTTGTTCCTGCTTTAGCCTAGACTAGACAGGTCTGCTACGAGCAGGCTCCAACCCTCTGTGACTGATCTTTAAATTACACTGTGTTGATTTTGTAGGGGTTTGATTCCTGCCTCTTATCTTCCTTTTCCTTCCTAAATACCCCATACTTTCACACAACTAAATCCAGAACTTCCGAGCCCTTTCAGTCTCTATTAGATGAAGGAAAGAGAAACATCACTCCAGCTGACACCACTCAAGTGATGCTATCAGTTACATTAATGCCTGGAAAGGGTATCTCCACTGAGACCTGCCAGCAGTTCAATGCCTTGAATTCAACAGGAACCTTCAGGCTCTAAGGACAGATAGTTTGGCCAACCTGGCTACTTGCAGTTTAATTCCCCAATTTAACACTGCCCATCCTCTTCTACTCAAGCAAACACCTCCCCTTCCTCCTGCAGGAGTCTCTGCACAGGACCAGAGCAGCAAAGTTGTTGGTCCATGAACTGCTCTCCTCTTGCTTCTTTAAACTTGTGTGACTTTATGCATCCCAGGCAGACTCCTATGACCTGATCATCGCTACATATCACAGAAATTTCCAAGAAAACAATATGTAAGTACAGAGTACAGTTTGTGATTAAAAATCCATAGATTTTTCATGAAAATCAGAGAAAAATCTACAAAACTATCTACATTTTCATAGCCTACCACTCTCTTGAATGACATGTTTGCCCAAGGTGAAAAATAGACATTTCCAGATGAAGGCAAGGTAGAGTCACTGCTGCCACGGCTTTCTGTGACTGGCACCTGAGGAGATCTGATAAGGAAAGGTCAAGATAAACTCCCACGGCGTCCCTCACCCAGGTCAAGCCTTTCCATCCGTCTGGGAGGAAAGTGGGAAGTCCACAAAGCTATCTTTAAAGAGGACTGAGGTGAAATCAACGAAAGAAGCAGCTGGAGGGCCAGGGACACAGCAAAACCCTGTGTCAGAGAAGTCAATTAGCCCTTGTCTGTTCCTAGAATCATTGAATCTCCTGAGCTGGAAGGGGCCCACAAGAATCACTGAGCCCAGCCCCAGGCCCTGCACAGGACACCCCAACAATCCCACCATTGTCCAAACGCTCCTGGAGCTCTGGCAGCCTTGGGGCTGTGACCATTCCCTGGGGAGCCTGGGCAGTGCCTGGCCACCTCCCCCTGTTAATGGAGATGGAAATTCTGCAGGCTTGCAGCTAATGTGGGAGGAAAGGTGGCTGCTCTCTGCTAATCACTTGCCCTGGATTAATCACCGCAAAGGCAGCTCAGGTGAATGGCACAGGGGGTTACAGCACCTTGAGTTCCGTGCCAGTGTGTGCAGTGGTTTCACAGGGTGAGGTCAGCAGCAGCTAACGATGGCAGTCCTGGATAAAAACAGCCAAAGCAGCAGGTGAGCTGCAAAAAAGATACCTGCAATTAACAACCCAGTGGACTTTGGGTTTATGGTGCGTTTTTTTCCTCATTAATTAATTCCCTCAAGTAGTTAAAAGGAATATGAACCCTGTGCCCAGTTTGAAGAAGTCAGGAAAAGTTTCCTTTTTTCTCCCCTAATATTTCAGTGCATCACAGCATGTTTTGTAGTTGCGGGCCAAGGCCTGGCAGTTGCTTTTCATGAAGCACACTGCTTTGCTGACTTTTGATGCTGAACTAAATTATCAGCTAAAGCTTTGTACTGCTCCCTTCTGTATGCATTTTCTCTTTAATTAAAGTTGTTGGAGGTCACTGCATGTTGCTGAAATCTCTGCAGGGAAAACACTCTTCCTCAGTTTTGGTGCAGTTTGGGTCTATGACTCTTTTCTTATCCTGAGTGAATTAATGTTTTCTTAAAGGACAGAACTATGGAACAGGAGTTAAGGTGCAATGAGGGCAGTTTTTGTCAGTATCTTTGCAAAAACAGGGTATTCTCTTTATGGTTCAACCCTGCCAAGCACTTAAGCACATGCTTAACTTTAATAGCTCCACTGAAATCAATGAAACAACTCACATGACAGCAAGACACTGATCAGTGGGTTGCTCCAACAGGTGCTTTGTGTCTTATGATTACAAATAATTCCTACCTGGGAGCTGCGAAAGCATTTGCTCAAGCCTGCTGTTTACTGGTTTCTTCCCTGAATGTCCTCTTGATTAGCACACAAGCTCCATATGAAATATGTGGAGGATATATGTTTTCTAGGTATCCAAGCAGCATTTTTCTTTTAAATTGGATGTGAATGCCAAGGCAGCTTTATTCTCCTTTTCTACTCAAATGCTCTGCTGCCACATGTCAGTACTGCTCTCGGGCAGGTCTCGTAAGAGCTGGAAGTATAAAGTACACCTGCTGTGGCCGTCTCAGTGTTTTCTTTTCAGTTTTGTCATGGTTGGAACGCAGTTTTCTGATGCCTGCCTTCAATTAACTTCATCTTCCTGGAATGATTTGCTGGATTTTTAACTGTATCCAGCTCTTTGGCCAACAGCCTAATCTGAGCAATATTTATTGTTCTCTTTATTTAGCTCCATCTCTTTATCACACATGCTCCTTCCATTGTTACATCTGTTTTTCAGGTAATAAGCTGCAAAAAATAATGTAACTTTTTTGGTGCAGACTCAAAGGAAAAGATCTCTAATTACGAAGACTGTGCTCAAGACTGCCCATTTTGCACAAGGATTTCTGCTGTCTCCATTGCCATGAGCAGGAGGGCAGAGACAGCAAGGGCTCAGCCCTGCCCTGGCACATTCAGGAACAAAACCCACTGGGTTTCACTGAAGCACCATGGCAAACTCAGGCTGTGCTGGTCCTTTGACAGAGCTCCTCAGGGTCACACTGCACAAGAGATGAGTCTGAAGTGACTAATTTTAACTATATGTTTTTATAATTCCAGGATTTCTCTTTCAGAACGCTGTTATGACAAATTCGTTACTGAATTTCCCAGACAGGTTTTTAAGCCACCTCCAGGCTGCAAAGCTGAAGAATAGCTCACATTTAGAAAATTACAATAAAAAAATCCACATACAAGGACTGAATCCATAATAAGACTTTTTCATGTTATTTTGCTGCTGAGTGAGACAATCTGCCAAAACTCCTCCAATAATCAAAGAGGAGGTCTGCTGTCTGTGAGAAGAAGATGCAAATCCCGATTCTGTTCTTTCGTGGCGCTGGGAGCAGGAGCCCAGTTCGTGTTTGGTATGAATTCAGTTAGTCTTTTATGACATTGTAATATGCAACTCAAAAGAACTCATCAAGTTGATCTAATCTAAGCTTCTCTACAGAAAACTCAAATAAGCTTGAATTCTTGGATTAGTCAATGTTTGCAGCCACTTGAATTACATTTCATATATACATAAAGTGAGCATATGAATCTCAGCAGTTAAGCACTCTGCTGTCAATTTCCATTTTTTTCCTCAAGAAACGAGTAAAACATATTTAAACTCATCACGCTGAGTAGTAGTATCTGGCTATAATCAGATACAATCAACCAAAAGAAAAGAAATAGCCATATTTGCATCCATAATCTTTTTTATCTTGACACTGAAGGCTAATTGTCATACCAGGAAATGCAGAATGAAATACAGTATATGTGCCTGAAGGTACCATGTTTGCAAAATTGCTTAACAGCAGCTACTCCTTGCTGTTTTGACAAAGATATACTCTTGCTGTCTGATAGCACATTTCTGTAGGAAATAATTTTGAGTAGGCCCTGTCAAATAAAGTTAGATTTAATGCAGCCACAATGTTAGTAATAAAGAGGAAGCATTGACATTTTCTTCTTTATAATTAGATGTTGCCACCGATATCCAGCAAGAAGACACTGCTGTCCTGAATTGTGATTGCTGCTGGAATGCTCATTGCATTCCCTGAAATCTGTACTGTCCCTGCGGGTGCCAAGCACATGCACACAAGTGTTGCTTTTCTGATTGAACTGTCATAAATCCATCACAATGTGATAGAACTCCACCAGATGAACCCTACCTGAACATACAGCAAATACATCCCTTGTCGCCACTGGCTATTTGTATTCTATTTCACATTTTAGGGACAATAGGAATGCGTTATTCTCAAGGAAAGTGTCTTTTAACAGCCTAAAAATTAATAGGGGCTGAGATTTGCTTTCATACACCATATATACCTGGGGGCGTTTTGTTTTGTTTTCGTCTTTTCCAGGTAATCATTTATCTGAAGGAAGTTATCAGATGATGCAGTAGAAAATAGACAAATTATTATGATAAGTGCTGTGACAGCCTAATCAAGGGCAGGGTCCCACTGTGTTATCAATCACAGAATCCCAGGATGGTTTGAGTTGGAAGGGACATTAAAGCCCATCCAGTGCCACTCCTGCCATGCCAGGGACACCTTCCCCTATCCTGGGTTGCTCCAAGCCCCGTCCAACCTGGCCTTGGACACTGCCAGGGATCCAGGGGCAGCCACAGCTTCTCTTGGCACCCTGTGCCAGGGCCTCACCACCCTCACAGGGAGGAATTTCTTCCCAATATCCCATCTAACCCAGCCCTCTGGCAGTCTGAAGCCATTCCCCTTGTCCTCCCACTCCAGACCACTGTAAATAGTCCCTCTCCAGGTTTCTTGTGGGCTCCTTCAGGGTTGCTCAGGTGCCCAAAGGAATGAGCACTTCCAGAGAGGTGAAGACTCATTGGCCACTGCTGTGACAAAGAATTCCCACAGCGCCCATTTAGGTCCAGGGCCTGTCCTTATAAAGAGAAAATAAGGAAAAAAGATAGATGCAAGGCTCTGTTAGTGAGTGGAACCACTGGAGCCTTTCCTGTGGCAGATGCACCCTCCAGGTCGGGCCCTTGATCCAATTTGCAGTGTTACAATCAGCTTACACGATCCTACGTAAAGCAAGCAAACGAGAGAGATAGAAACAAAGGCAGGGGAAACAGAATATAAAACGCACCTATAAATATTATAAATCCTGCAGCAACCAGACAGCCTCTTTTTATCCCAAAAGGTAGAGAGATGGAACTGATTAGTTCTCACTGAGGAAAGGATATTGATGTTTAATACCCTTTTGAGGCTGTTGAGCTCAGTTATTGGATTCAAAGCAGGATACCTGATGGTGCAGACAGCAGCATATAACTCTGCTTCCTTCCCTGACTGCAAGTCCACAAGAAAATTACCAGTTTCGGCTTGGAAGTGAAGGTGGTGTTTTGCTGGCTGAAAATCACTTATTTATGAAACAAATTTAAATTATTTGCCATTTGCAATTCCAGGAAGAAACAGCACATTTGTTCAGCCAAAGTACAGTTATCTCTGCTGTGAGGTTTAGAGTGGTCCTACTGTTTGTCATCTCCTAGGTTGAATTTTTTTTTGGTTTTGCCAATGTTAGCACATACTGTTAAGCAAGATTTAGCCCAAACAGATAATGTTAGGAGGGAATATGGTTGGGTTTTCTCCTAAAAAGCCCCCAAATCTTTGGAGGTGAAAAGAAAAAAATAATGAAAAACTAATGGCCTGAGAAATGAAGAATTAAAAATGAGTAGTTTTCACACACAAAATTGCCTTTCTGGGGTGACACCCATGAAGACTTTTTGGCCAAACAGGTGTTTATTTTTCAAAAGTTGAAGTGCTCATTTAATATTTTCAAAGTGAAACATTTTAACTTTCTTTTTGGTTTTTTGTAACATTAAAATCTGATTTAGTAATTATAAAAAAAGCCAGAATATTAAAATTAATAATTAAATAAAGAAAGAAGCTTAAAATCCTCAGAAATACAAACCATCATTTTTGTGCAATTAAGTTGACACTTAATTTTTTTACTAAACTACTTTTTTACTAATAAAAAATACTTTCTTCCAGCATGACTAAAATTAAAAAAAAATATCAAAACAAACCCACCCTAAAAACCCCAAAAAGCCAAAAACCCAACAAAACCCCAAACAGACCTACCAATTAGTTACACAGCTCTGTGAAGAGCTTCGTAGAAGCTCTTTACTAAAACTTTTATTCATAAAATATGATTTCTGGCAACCAGACATTGTTCCTGGCTCCTGTTTTAAATAAGAGGACAAAGTGATTATATAAATGACAGCTCCTAAAAAATGACAAAGTGCAGAATGTGAAACTTTGAGAAACAGAAATATAAACACCAGTAGTTGCAATATACCAAAAATATGTTTTGGATCCAGTATATTTTGGCCATGCAATGCCCTTCTAACTTCTCCAGGATCCTGGAGGCATTTTTGCTAAAAAGTCAGTGCATAAGCAGACTTTTTGACATATGAAATAGAAGCATAATCATTTTCTGTTCATGGCCTCCAATCCTCCAAAAGGAAACTGAAAATAATATAGCCTAATTACAACTCTGAAAAAACAGTTTTATTACCAAATGAACGACTTTAATTCTTTGTTTGCTCTCAAATGATACGTGAAAATTAATATGTGGCAAATTAACACCATAAAATTTGTGAGTGAAGGATTTTTTTTCAGTTTGCCTTGCCCTACTTGCAGCGAGGGAATACAATTTCTCTTCTGGATCACAGGCAATAAAGAACACCAGATCATAGTAATGATAGAAGTTATAAAGCACTGGGCTTGCCTTACAGCATAATTCAGTCATTCAGAAGTCTTCATGCTTACAAATGTATTTTAAATACGTATCAAAACTGAAACGTGGCTGTTTTAGTTTGCACCAAGCTTTACACCTCGGTGGGGACAACACAGGGAACCATAACATGTCATAAAGTGTTACAGTGCATGACAAAGCCTGGCTTCTGCTCCATCACATCCTCACATTAGGGCACTGCTCTGCAGCACCATGACATAATTAGGCACCTGAGGTGCTCTATTACCCCATAATGAAATCCAATTAAGATTCATTAACCTCAGGCCTCCTTCACTAGTTTGATGGACAGTGAGCATCTCAGGGAAAAAGCTAAAAGGTGAACTTGAATGAGCTTAGTTCAGCAGATGACATTTTGAGGAGTTAAAGACACCTTAGATGATAATTTACATCTGAAGCATCAAGGCATGCTGACATATTGATTGATAAATGGAAACATTACATGAGATGGTCATGCTGGCTGAACATTTAGGGTGATTTATGCTGTAACATTTGCTTTTTATATGTGTACCATTTTTTTATGTTAACGATAAAGTGCTGTAAATGCTACATTAGTAATAAAATATGCACTGGCTATGTGCTTTATTGGCTTTATTTGTGTATGAATAAATACCACCACATTCACACAAAAATGATACGGAAATAATATACCTTGAGTAGGCACAGTGACACCCTGTAACTATCCTAAGGTAAAATTGATGTTAAAATCCAAGAATGGAAGTCTGCACAAACCATGATTCATGTCAGGACGTACATCTTACCACTACGCTTAAGGAGAAATGTGTCAAAAAAAAGAGAAAGGATGTGTCAGAGTTATTAGGAAAGCGGAGCAGATGACTATGTGGAAGGGACAACACTAAACTGATTTATACCAGTGCTTAGAAACAGTTCAGACTTTTGATGTTCCTTGGAGATTAATGACACCGTCGCTCTCTATTACGGGTACCCACACATGCAGAATGGCTCTGCTGCAATATGTGACACAGCAGCCAGGCAATTACAGAAATGTCAGAGGTTTTTCTTTCCCCACAACAATGAACACTTCATCACCTCCTGGCGACCAGTCCACTTTCAAATGGCGCTGGTTTTCCTCCAGGAAAGACCACTCTGAAAGAATGGGCCGGCGTGGGGGAATCCCCATTGCTATGGAGCCACACAAAATATGCTCCAAGTAAGATTTCCTGGACAACCAAGCATGAGCATCCTGCTCAGCAGCCATCACCCTGTGTTTATTTTGCATACACACAGATGCCCCTGGGAGGCATCACTCCTAATGTGTATGTACAACACAGATGCTCTGTGCACGTGCAGGACACCCAGCACTTTCATACATGACTGACTTTCCAGACATGCAAAGTAAATCCAAATATTTCATGAAGTCCAGGGCTTGCTTTATCATTTAGCAATAAATACACAGAGCATACACCATATTGTCGACATTTAAAGGGTTAGTTTGACTTACTGCCTACGTGCAGTGCCCTGGCCTTGACACGTATCAGTAAGACACACAGGAATTTTGGATATAAATATTACTATGTAGTCGTATAAAATACTCACTTTGAAAAATTTATAGGATTGAAGAGGAAAATAAGGAGAAAAAGTTTCTGACATAGGGTACCAGAAGTATTCACACAGGAGCTGGGATAGGTGGGAGAATTTGCAAATTCATAGTAGCAGCCGTTCCAAGTCAGCAGCAGTGTGCTGTGACTTTTTGCAAGAACTCTTGCATTGAGCAACTTTACCTTACACAGATTACCTGGCTCAGGCACAGTGCAATGCTAATAACTTCTCCCGAGCTGGGTAAGGACTCAGGATTCAGGGAATGAAGAATGGCAGTGCAGCAGAGGAAGTGCTGTGGAATTACTGCAGCACATTAGGCTCTTACTGTACTGAGTGTGAAGTGTCAGCTCGGATGCAGGCTGTCAATAGAGCATAAATTATCACAGCATCAAAGGTACAGGAAGACACTGTGCTGTCCTGAAATTCAGCTAACTTCCTCTGGGATAACAAAGCTCTGGCACTGTAGGGAAGCCCTATTTTGTTGACAAAAATAGCCCCCTTTGAGGGGGGCTGAGACACAGAGCCTCCCCAAGTGCAAAGGAGAGCAACGTTTTCACGTTGGTGGCTTTCCTAAGGCTCCGGCCACCCCCTCACTGCAGCCTTCACCATTCCCTTCCTGAGCAAATTACAGTTACAGAAGACAGCAAAAACAGCAGGTACCTTTTATAATCAAAGATCTCAATAGTTACAGAACACCATGTAAAAGCCATTTCCTCAGTTCAGCAAGGACTAAGTGGCAACAAGGGAGAGGATGAAGCAGGGACAATGGCAATTAAAAGCAAAAAGGATATAAAAATATTCCCAAATGCCTCAAAAGTAGCAGGAAGAGAAGACCATTTCAGTCTCAGCTAGCATTAACCTCTTTACATGGAAACTGAGTCTAGAGGTAGAAATGGCAGTATCCAGGATTTTGTTACTCACAGCGTCCAGTGGTGATGTGAATTTGGGGAGGGAGGGGATCTCACACCACTCAGAGATAACAATTACCCCCCTTACACACAGGCACATGCACGTTTATCTCAGACACACACAAGCAAGCCTGCTGGCACATATAATGTACTCCACAAACCCAATTTGTTCTCACTTCATTATTTTCAAATACATAGGGGGAGTTCTGGGAATGCAGGTTGTTGCTGTGCCAAATTCTGCAGAATGCAAGTTCTTTTGGTATTAACTGGAGTCTTTATACCATTTTCTCTCTAATTTTCTACTACAGCACTGCCAAACACCATTTAGCTTTGCTCAGAAAGTTGAAGGTTCTGTAGGCAAAGCCCCAGAAACACTTCTCTTTTTTTTTTTCTTTACTCCTGTGAGCAGCCACATAAATCCCAGATGTTCTCTATTCTGCAGGAAGTAAATATTGAAATTGTGCTAGGAGATATTCAAACAGAGCCGACAGAGATGTGAGCCTGAGATCCAAACTGTGCTGAACTTGAAACAGTTCTATCAGCAATTGCCCACTCTGACAGTGCTGCATATCTGCTGTCTGCAATCAGTACTGAGGGCCATAGATCTTCCTAATCACCTTTCTTTCCAGTGAGAAATATGAGCAAGCTAAAGCTAAGGTCAAATGAAAGGACTAAACACCTTCCATACATCAGCAAAGTTACCCTCACTCAAAATATGAAGCTCAGCATCTGGTGAGCTTGAGTGATGTAAAGCACTTTGGTAGGAGGTCTGGCAAAAAACAGCATCAAAGAACCTGATGCAAAACTCCTTGAGGGTTGTTGAAAGCTGGGGAAGATGGCTCCTTCCACTGAGGCACAGTCTGTGAGCACACAGCTCGACACATCGCGTTCAGCCATGATGCAAAAGACATTCATTGTTATTAACAAATATAATTATTCTTTGAAAAGGAAACAGAGGTGCAGCCCCATGGGCTTGTGTGAAGTTTTATGTGTGTAACAGTTGGGGTTTTCTTTGCCTCGATGGAGCCCAGACTAGAGGGACCCTTCTTCCAGTGAGCTCAGCAAAGAGGATCCCTCACGGCTAGGCCACCACAGGCTTGACTTCCAGCAAAGGTGGTGTGAGAGGGAATGCCCCACTTTGGGGCAGCTGCCAGGACTTGGAGGATTTCCCTGTAAAGAGACCTGCAGATGTTCCTCACCCCTGCCTCACCTGGGTGCAAGGGACGTCCCTAATTCCTGAGGAAAGCTGTGGAAGGCAGTTGTAGGGCAGACCTCAGTCCTTTGGTTGTGTTTCACCATGGAGCACAAGGGAGTTAAACACTCACACCCTGATGACCTGGAGGTAGGTGGCTGACTCCTTTCTTTTAGAAAAAAAATCAAGGTTTAAGTAACTATCCGCAGGAAAAGAAGCAAGCTGGAAAAAAAGCCCAAATCACCAAAAAAGAACTTAATCCCTTGTCTGAGCATCTCAACCAGATGACAGGATGACTTTAACTAGGAGTAAATGGGCTGGATGTAAAAAATATAACTTTTCCCAGGTACAGCAAGCAGGAACAGGCACAGAGGTATCTGAATGAAAGTTCAAACCCAAACTTTGTGCAAGGCAGTGTGAGTAGTCAGTAATTATTTATAGCTACAGGCCAGTGCCTTCTGAGCATAGGAGAAGCACTAAGCAAGTTACCTTTCACCATGAAAGAGGCTCTGGGAATATTTCAAGAGGTTATGGGAAGAATATCTGTTGAGGGGTCAGACCTCAGGGCAGGAGGCTGCCTGCTGCAGTCTGAATTATATTATTTTATTCTGCAATCCCAGAATGTTCGATTTCCTCTGTCACAGAAACTGTCAGTCAGCTCTGTACATAGAGCCTAAATCTAAGTTTATTTGAATTATTACACAAAGGAAAAATGGCTTTTCCTTTCCCCAAATGAAGCCCCTAAACTCAGTGATTCCACAACACAGATTCTAAGTTCAAGGAAGCTTTATCCAAAAGCAAGGGAAAAACAGCCCCAAACCCATCAGAGCACTATAGAACCAGAGGCACATTTTGTTCCGAGCAGCTCCTGTGAGCCCTCGAGCTGGGAATCTTTGCTGTGCACTCCACCACTCCTCTCCTTATCCTTTTTGTGCTCCACTGCCTCTTCAAGGGCTTTCAAAAGCAGTTTCAGATTTTTAGCTCCTCATGACAAGTAAACTAAACTCTTCTTCCTGCCAACCCCACATCAGTACAAAATGATGTCATGACTGATGTATTGGTGGCTCCAATTCGTACTGGTAGCATCCTTTTCCATACAGGAAATGTATGGAAAGACATTAGTCAAGAACAGAACTTCTTCCCCTTCTTATCCTATTCCTCTCACCTGAGGGATAAAAGGAAGAGAACTAGTATTAAAATTTCCAAATTTGCTAAATCAGCAAACACAAATCTTCCCCTGGGCCTGAGCATTGCATAGCAATTATGAAGAATTCTACCTGCTCCAAGTGCCCCCTCATTTAAAATGGGAAGTACTCGCTGGGATATTCCTGACTACACAGAAGATCAGTTTGCTCCCCCATTGCATGAGGTTCAGCAGATGGATTTTGTATCTGTGTCTGAGGGCCATGCCCAGCACAGCACTCAGCTGTCCCAGCCTGCCAGCAGGCCATTTGCCATGGTCCAAGTGGCCACGCAGCCCTGGCACATTCCACACGTGGCATCCTGTGGAATTACCCCTCTCCCACATGTGCATCCACAAAAACGCAGCTCTATGAAGGAGATCAGATGAAAACAATTTTAGCCTAGAGTTATATTTCCGTTGCAATTCCAGCTCAGCCCCATTTCTAAATGCTTTCTAGGAAAGTGCTGGTGACATGTCTGTGTGGTGTTCTGCCACTGAGGATATCCTGGCTGTAGCACGCTGCTGGGACTGCCAGGAGAGCCAGGATCCAACCCTCAGTGTCGCAGGGATATGTGCTGGGGACACTCGCCACTTGCCGAATGACACATCCTGGTGAGCAGACGGGAGGGGCAGGCAGCAGCTCTGCCCTGGGCTGCTGGGGGACCCGGTGTCCCAGTGCCAGGGCACAGCTCGTGTGACTGAGCAGGGCAGCCCCGCCAGCCCAGGCAGCCCGGAAAAAGCCACATTCCCACATGCAGGCTCAGGTTTTGTCAGTGAATTGTATCCCTTTTCCCAGATGCAAAGAAGGCCAAAAGCACCCCGTTGTGTTACAGGGTAATATAAATGTTGGTTTTGGACCTTGGTGCTCCAGTGCTCGTTTGCCAATTACATAAGGCTCAATTGTTCAGACGAGAATTCCGTGTTGACTAATTGGCAAAAACATACACAGAGCTAAGTAGCACACTGTGTCCTACTTCGATGAAATGTGCGACCATTCCATCCTAATTAGAAATACTCATTTGCTCTTTTAATTGCATACCTTTGCATATTTACAGCAATTAATAAATTGCAAAAGTGGAACATACTAAGTCAGTCTAATATTTGCATTTCTGCTTGTTAAGTCCGTTAAGGCGTCGCTTCCACATTAGGCTTTAATTATGTGAGGAATGCAGAACAGCTGATGCCATGCTGGAACCCAGAATGATTTTCTTTGGACTCCTCTACCTGGTCACTGACCAAAGCAGTGTTTTCCCCACAAAAACTGGCAAAACATCTACTTCCTGAGGAATTAATGCTGTAATTGCATGCATTTTTCTAGCTGGCTATTACGCCCTTGAAATACTGATACAATCTTAATTACAGAAGTACAAACAATACCATTTTTGTGAACTGCTTTCTATTTTGTGCCAATTAGGCAAGTAATAAACCACATTCAGTAAAAAAATAACACCTTTTAGCAGTGCCCAAGTATTTTCTATATTTTTAACAATTTTGGGAGCTGCTTATTTTTACTGCCTGAAAATACCCTGCCACATTATTTATTCTAACAGTAAAAGGAATAAACAGTTTCTTTCTGAAGCCTTCTTATTAAACATGCTGCATTTTTGGTTGGTTGTGGTCTGAACCGCTCTTTTGGTTTCATTGAGTCTATACCAGTTTACATCAGCTGGGATCTCGCTCACCTTATAATTTGACAGGATCTGATCCCATTTCGTCTGGAAATTCAGGAGAGTTTTTTTTCCTGTAAGAAATTATTTACCCCAAATGGAGGTAATTAATGGTTTTTGAAGTGTTTGGTATACATGCACACACACGTAGAGGTAAAACATGCTTTCCATTTCAGACTGTGATTTGTGTAACAAAGCAGATAAGAGCAGGGAGGTTTTACAGTCAATGAGCTCAGCACAAGAAATTATGAATTTTTTTTTTTAGATCTTCATATGTGCTCACTGCTTTCCAAAATCTCACTAAATCCACTCACATCACTCTTATGAGATTGCAACCTTAAGATTTCTCACAGCTCTCATTTTGGAAAACAAAAGGCAGCTGGCATTCCTGCCTGAAACATCTGGCTTTACACCTGACTCCGGATTAGGGTTTTATCTGGTGGCATTTGACGGGGCTGCACCGGTGCCAGCAGAGCTCATCGGCTGAGCTGAGCCAAAAGCCGCTCCTGTGCTGCAGCCTTTGCTCTTTCTGGACACAGAAAGACCAGTCCTTAATACAATAGGTCCAGCTCACAGGATTTCTGGATGCTGTTCATAGCCCTGGCAAAATAAAGAGCATGGCAGGAAAAGAGAGCGAATATAGTGCTGTGTCACTGTAACAGGTTCACAGGGATTCTCCCAGCCTGCAGATCACTCCACGGCAGCGGCAGGGAAGAGGGAACACAGACCAAGGGTAAATGTTTGTGGCTTTTCTGTCCATTTTGTGCTGGAATGCTGCTGCTGAGGAGAGCAGCCCTGGTGCTGGCACAGTTCCCAGCAGAGTGCTCTAGTGGGGTGTGCAGGGGGCTTTCCCAAACTGGGAGAACCTCCAGGAGAGCCGGGAGAGGCAGCGGGTGCCTGCAACTCGTGTGACAGGTGCTGGCAGGACCTGGGTGGGACCAGGAGCAGCGACAGCCAAACCCTCCCACAGCTACAAAAGAAGCCCCTGGGAAGCACTTGGTGACCAGGAATGCTGTCACCAGGGCAGATGGCACAGAAGGGCACTGGAGCCCTGCCAGCTCGACCAGGAGCTTTGGTACCCACCTGGCACAAAGCCACGGACTCCGAGCGCTGCACCCAGCAGGGCTGACAGAGCTGCTCGGGCAGAGCTCAGGGGGACACGCTGCCCACCCAGAGCCAGCTGCAGACTGTGCCCTGCTCTTGCTCCAGCTCCATCCAGCAGCAGTGGGCACAGCTCTCCTGGTAGAGGACATCCTCCCCTTAGTGCCAGAGCTGCAGGAGGAGGTGAGGAGGTTGAGGAATACCAGTGACTGTGAGAGAGACACCACTGGACTCACACCCTACCCACCCTGAGCCAAACCCACGGCAGAAGAATGTGTGTTATGAAGGATACCCCATCCCAGGGAGTGCCCGAGGCCAGGTTAGAGGGCTTTGAGCAGCCTGTCCCTGCTCGTGGCAGAGGAAATGGCCTGGATGGTCTTTAAGGTCCCTTCCAACACAAACCACTCCAGGATTCTACGATTCCCTGTCCTCCATTCACCTGACTGAACACAGTGACAGAAGCAATGGGATAAATTAAGGAGCAGGGGCAAGGGAAAAAGATTCCTGCCCAGTGCAACCAGTGCATCCCCTCCATAACTGCCCCACTACCCCTGGTGCCTGTCACAATGGCTGTGGAACCGAACAATAAGACACATTGCTGGCTGTTTGGTCCGTGGCTTCAGAGGCTGCATTTAAGTCCATTTCCTATTCATTCCACTGTAGAAAGCCAAGTCTGGCTTTCCTACCTTAAATCAAAATCAGTGCCATTCTCTGAAAGCTATTTTTTGCCCACTTCTCTACATCTCACAGAGTTATAAACATTTGAGCCAAAGTGACATCTTTAGTACTTTGGCAGAGAGCAGAATTTGATTAGCAAACTCTTCAGCTGTTGTATTTTGCAGATAGTGTTCAAAATATCAGGCCTAGGTAGGGCAGAAATGAATCTTGCACCATTCCCTCCACCCAAAGGGTGTCAACCCTAATTCCATCATTTCAGATGGCTTTATGGCACATATTTAAGTCTGCAGTTATATTTGCATGCATTCATTCATTCAATACTAAGCCTGGCATTTGTAAAAAATCATACAGCTGGAGAACGAGAGAGTTGTCTTATTCTTCATAAGTAGAAATTTCAGATTTTAATGTCAAAAGATAAAAATAACTGTTGGGGTTTTGTTTGCTTTTTTTCCTTCACTGTAGAGAGAATTTTTATAAAAGGAGATCTACAATTTCAAACTAAACAAGCAAATTGTCTTTGCACTGCAGCTTTCTTCCTTACCAATTTCAGTTGTTTTCAGAGAAAAAGGGGAGGAGAAAGCTACATAAAGATGAAAGGGAAATTTACCCCAATGGTGAGCTTTCAAAAGCTGAAGAGTACAAAGAAAACCTGATCAAAAACTTATTACCAGAAACTGGAATGACTATATTCGTCTGGGGAGGGGGAGAAATGCAATATCACAAGCAAAGAAAATTCAAATGCAATAGAAAATGGTGCTGGATGTCCACTGGGAGATGGAATGATTTCCTCTGAGCTCATGGGAAATTACTGTATGGATATCTGAACGATGGGTCATATTGGTGTTGAAACCAAACAGACATTTATTGCGTTACATTCCGATATGGGCAGAGTTTAGTTTGTAAACAAACATCAGCAAACTAAGTTACAGACTCGCTGCTGGAGACACAATCTTAAAACCAGACAAAGACAAACCCCAGCAACACAACTAGGCAGGTATGCGCTTTTCTTTTTGATGTGAAATAGTTTAGAAGTGTAATGCTGGAATCCTGGGTTCAGATCATTTCAATCTTTCGGTGCTGACAGGCAATGAACTTCAAAAGCACACTGCATTTGACCTGGGGCCTTGGGAAAGGCTTCCCAAATTATGGGATAACATTGAGATTGTTGTTGTGTAATTAAAGTTATGTCACTGGGTGGAATACGTAGAAATGTAGAAAATTACGTTTATGGGATTTAGTAACAAGATGGAGGATTTTGAGTGTGGGTTTTTACTTCTTCTTTCTTCTGCCTTCTTGACAAATCTGGGTGTTCTGGTATTGGGTCAAAAAACCCGCAGTGCAGATCATGAATAGTTAGTTACTGGGTTATAAGTAAAAATAAATTACTTGGCAGTCCATAATTGGATAGATTGGGCTTTAAATGGCCTTGGAAGTTAGAACTCATAGCCATTTTCCACCTTGTTAACTAAGAAGCACATCCTGTGCAGCCGTACCACAGATAAGAAAATAATAAACATCAAGTTAGAAGAAGAATCCAGTGTCTCCCACGTTTCAATCTGAACTCTGAGTAAAAGAACTCACGAACCAGATGCAAAAAGAAACAAGAGAGAAATCAACAGTGTAAAACCAATTAAAAAGAAAAAATTAATTTAAATTTATGCCCTACAGGGAAACATACGTTAAGCATTTGACAGTGAACACAAACCATTTTCATGCTCTCAGTCCTCAGCATTTTTCAGTGAGCCCATGAGAAGTGCAGAGCCACAAGGACAGGACCAGGAAGGGTCTTAGAGGCTACTGAGGCACAGCCTGGCATGAGCCTGAATGTTCGATGTGGTTCCTAAGAGACAAAGAGGATCCTGCACTCCCTGCCATGTACAGGGCGGGAAAATGGCTCCTTAGATTAACTATACCTGCTCAAAATTGGAGAGGTTCAAGTAAAGATGTGGGTGAGACAGAAGGAAAGCATGCAGGATAAGGGAAATCTGTTCATTTAAGTAAGTTTTACCGCTTGTTGTTTAATTTTCCTCTGAAAGTTTTCTGATCCTCTGCAAAGTTCCCAGTGGTGAGATCAGAGAAACCTTACAAGGTTTCTGTAGGGACATGCTCTGCAGAGCCAATATTCCTGGGACTGAAGATAGCAGAGGAGTGCAAGCCACAGGGGCACATCTCCTGCAGGTGGGAGATCTCTCCTTTCATGGGAGATGTAAGAACTCAGTCAAGATGAGGAAAATTCAGAAAACATAGGCAGAAAATTCCCCTGTTTAAGTTGATGCAACAACAACATATAACACCACAATTACAGACACGATTTTGCAAATTTGGTGCAAACAGCTGCCTCATATTGTGTGATTTCTTATTGATAAAACATTCCCAGTAACACTGGAAAATTCTCTTACACACTGAACAACAAGGCTATGATTGACTGTTTGCACAGAAATGAGTTATAATGGGATTTGGCACCTCTGAGCTGGGAGGACATGGGGTGCCAGCACTTGTTTGTGTTTCCGGAGGGGTCATCCAGCTTCAGAAGTGTTCTGTGGCATGTTTCAATCAACAGCAGGAAAGTACAGCTATCTCCACTTTGAAGAAGTTTAATCTATGGCTACGATCCAAAAGACCAAGTGTCCTCTGAATTCAAAGGCAGCCAATCTTCATAGACTTGAGAAGAGATTATCTAGAGATTATGTTGGTAATTAACTGAGGAAATGGAAAGTTGGTCTAAACCCTGTGGATCTGACTCAAAGTGACATTGCTCTTTTCTTTCCATAAAGGATGTGTTGGAGGCTATGGACAGAATTTACAGAGAAGCACAGTGAAATGGGCGTAAAGCAGCCAGGGGAGCCTGAATCCAGGTGTCTTAGCTAAATCTTTGCACTGAGCTGGACAACTGGGTAGCTGACAACAGATCACTTTTATTTGAAATTAAAATTAAAACTAGCAACTGCGCACCAATACCCAGCAATCATCTTATCAGTGTTAATACACGTTCCTCATTAATAGCATTTGTTCTAACTGGTCTTGTTACCTCTCGTTTACTGCAATTACTCCCAATTAGAGAGAGACTGTGAGCAGCAGCTTTTATATCCTGTCACATGCCAGATGAGCTGAAGGACCCCTCTGCTGCAATGCTGTTCAATAGATAGGCTTCATTTTCTATTACTCTAGAGACGTCCTCAAGACAAATGCTTCATTCTTATAACATCATATTTTTTCCTCTTATTTGCATGACAGCGCTTCAGAGCTCTCCTAAATCTTCGATTACTTAATAACTACTTTTCTTTCTCATCTGATAACTGCAGAGAGTGGAACAAAAGAGTGCTGCATAGTTACAGGCACACAACAGCCCTGCTATTTAGCATTTAGATGGTGCCACAGAAAGAGGGATGCTGTACCAGGGAGGCAGAGGGGAGGTGGATGTGAGCAGTGACAGTTGGCTGGACAGAATGCCCCCTCTCATCTCTTTCGCTGTGGTCCATGCCAAAACCATTATGCAGTTTGAGGCAGACAGAGGAAACGTGCCTGCTTTCCACCAGTCTGCTCCGATCACCGCATCCCACTCTGCGGACATTTCCCAGGCTTCAAGTCATTGCTGCTTGGCAGAGTGAAGAACAGCTTGAGACAGCTACAGCAGGGCAACAGAACCCCACGCACCAGGCAAATCCCCCTGTGCAGGCTGAGTGTGCAAAGTAGATGTGAACATGGACGTCCCAGAGTTCATCTTCATATAAACCCAAACAAATACCAAATCCCCCAGCACAAGCTTAGCCCCTTAACCCAGGATGTTCACAGATGTCAGGGAAGTTTTGGAATCAGTGCTCCATTTAAATGATCCTTTCACTCCTTCCCACATGAATTATTGTTATTTGCATTAACAAATATACTCTATGCCAATTTTCCCACAGGCCTCTTTTCGAATTAGCCATCTGCAGCCGTGTGAGGCTTTCCATGAACACAAAGTATATGAAAGGATATCCAAATACTATCAGCTCTAACAGGTACTTATCCATCTCTTAACACATTGCAGACACTGGCCATAGCAGGTAAAAGCAGTATGGACATGAACTGTGGAACAACATCCAAGCAAACCACATGCACGGCCACACATTCCCAGAAATCATTCCCCAGTCACCGGTTCCAAGGAGGAGATAGCTACATAACAGGAGACAGCTCTTAATTTGAAGCATCACTCCTACTTTAACAAAAAGGTGGTTTTATTCCATTATTTGCTCCTTAACAACAAAACACTGAAGGTCTTTACTGCCTACTGCAGAGTGTTAATTTTTAATGGGAGAAGCTACATGCTGCTTGATTTCTTTAGTGCATGAAGCAGCCAACCAATCGTGCATCACCTCTAACTCCAGAACAGCAGTTTCAGCAAGGAGTCTTCACAGCTCAGAGCATCCTTGAGGGCTAAAGATGTCAAGCGGTTTAAATGCCAATGAAATCAAGAAGACACCAGGCTCAGATATGTTAGGTAAAATGGACAGGAAAATGGAGACCTCCACTGAGACCAAAAAACTTGTTCTCTGCTTTGAGAAATAAGGGCCCACTTAAGACACCTGTGAAGCGCTCGCCTGGTGAACGGGGAGAGGTATAAGCAGCACCAATGACAAAGCGTAGAGCAAATTTTATCATGAAAAATGTGTGAGAAATGGTCTGGAGGACATGTGAGAGAGTCCAACTCTCCCTCTCCCTCTGTATACGAGCCATTACTGACACATGCCTTGCTTAGCCTGTCCAGCATGAGCTCTGATGATAGAGATCCTACAATGACCTCAAGGAATTTGTTCCAAGCCTAAACAGAAAGGTTTTTTCCCAATAATTCCCCAGAGCACACAGTCTCGGTGCCACTGTGCCCATTGCCAAACTATTAAAGCTGCCTGGCATTCATGTGATACAGGACTTCCCACCCCTCAAAGCTGAAGGCCACTCTCTAAAATTCCCAGTTCACACTGTTTTCAGGACATGGTGTGTTTGGGTATCACCCCTCTCTGTAAAGCCCTTCCTTCAAGGGACATGGTCCTGCTAAGGAGGAGCATCTGGCTCCAGCTCCTGCACAAAAGACACTGCAGAGGGATCTGCATCTCAGCAGCTCCCTCAGAAACTGTACAACAACCCTCAAAATGTACCAGATCACGTTCAACAGACCAAGATTTCAGTGGATAATCCAAGCTATATTGTTGCAAAGGCTTTTTTCTCTTACAGCAGTAATTTTCAGCAGTTTTTTCAACTTTCCAATGTGCTGTGCAGCAGGATTGAAAGTTAATATCCATTTAAGCCGTTGCCAGAATAGGAATATTTCTGCTCTTGTATCTTTAAAAATATCTTGTGGAGTGAAACGATGGATGCCAAGTTTCAAGGTTGAATGAATTTTTATAGCGAAATTATAAATCCCCGAAAATGAAGGATAAAATGGAGAGTATTTAATAAGCCTGAACTGAAACAGTGCTATCAGATGTCCCTTTAATAATTTTGATAGAAATGGATCTTCCCTCAGATTTTCCTATCTGTGAGTACAGCATTCAGCACTGGCACCATTCTGCTGGCGGTCAGCGTTCAACGTCATAGTATTTGGATTACACCAGAGAATGCCTGAGACCAAGCAATGGCACAGTGGCTCTTCCAGGCGGAAAGATGCTGAAAAACAAGCTGGGCTGGTGAATTTTCTTCAAGCCCACTTCCACACCACTGTGTCTGCCGTGAATTTAGCACTGCCTTGGGAGACAGATCTTTTCCTACCAATCGGTGGGTGTTGGATGCTGTAGACAGGAATCCATGGCCAAGACTCCTGCAGCCTTGGTGCTGATGCTGCACCGCCCACGAGCATCTCTCTAGTCCCACCTCAGGGTCTAATCAAGTTAATGTTCCAGTGCGAGAGGAGGGTACTAACACTGGTATTAAGCAGGTAAGCTCTGAGTAGCACCCTGGGAGGAGCAGGAGAATTTATCCTTGTCATGTACAGCTTAATCTCTTTTAAATGACGCTCTTGCCTAGAGGAAATGGTTAGTGCCAATCCGAAATCATGAAAGATGTGTTTTGCAATTTTCCACGCTGACTTCAGAAGTATTTATGGTTGGATTCAGTCCACTTCCTCAGCAGAATTTACAGGGATGCAAGTCCATTTTGTAATGACACCATCACACTGGTGCGCTCGTGCATTCGTGTGTTTCAAAGGTAACAAAACGTGTCTTGATGGTCAGAAGTATTGAAAAAGAACAGCAACAGGTACAAATAAAGGGCTTTAGCCCAAGTAAGCCCTTGCAGAAGCCATAATTTGGCAATGGCAACAATACATTTTCTCCTAAACATGGCTCCTTGCTGCTACTCTACCTACAGTTATTTCAAAGATTGGTCCTTCTTTCAGGTGCCTGGGAAGGCCATCACACAGCAGTCAAGAACTATTGAGAGGTATTAGTTTGTTACCTTTATAGTGCACGAAGAAACCTTCCCTGCAGAGGGATCAATCTTTCGGAATTTTTGGCACTTCTGCTCATTTTTCCACACTAGGTCAAACTTTTTATATATATATATATATATATATATATATATATATATGTATTCTAGTTTGNTGGTTTGGCTTAGCATGCATAAGTACACTCTTTTAACATTTACTCACACCAGTTTTCCTGTATTCCTTCTATGCTCAAGCCATCTTCAGATCAGTCCTTCCCAATCCTGCAGACATGATATGCCTATTTGAGGAAAAAAACCTCTACCTTTTTTGGTCTGTCCCTGTTTTAGCTTTGGGCCATGAGCAAGCGAAAGCATATCCTGACAGCAATGCAATATGTAAGACAGAACAACTTCAGCCAAGACTCCTTAATGGAAATGGCAACTGCTATTGATTTCCTAAACACAGAGGTTGTGCCCCTCACCTCCATGACAAATCAGTTAGTAAAGACTGGGGACTCAGGGGAAACTCCTCGGTATGTAAACATGAACTTGTGGTTTATATTAACACAATATATTCTACAACTTCTTCCATGGTGAAGTCCAGGAAAATACAGGAGGAGACTGCAAGTGGCAACCAAAGATCTTCACAGCAAAAAAATAAATCGCTAATACAAGTGCAATTGAATTCAACAGGCGAAAGAAAGAGCAGGCACATAAGAGTAGTGAAACTGTGGAAATCTTTGGATTACCACTATATTTACAATCAAAGTGAAAAAAAGAAAGTCAAAACCAAACATTGATTCTTTGTTGCAATACATTACATGCAGTGATTAATAAAAATAATTGTTATTTATCCTCTGATAACAGTAAATTGTCCTTAATGCAATTAAAATTGGTGTAAGAACTCAGTCTGACAAGGACAAACAGCTTTATCATTAATGGCTGTCATGGTAGAAGAGACAAATATTTTTCCAACCAATAAAATAAGGTTAAGAAGCTCCTCACTATTTGGTAATACAGTTTATATTCTGAACACAAGAAATCTCCAATTTAGCAGCACAGCAACTTGCCTCTGAAGCACAGTTCCTCCATAATCAGTGTTTTCACAGGCATTACCAAGGACAAGGAATACAGACATCACCAAAGACATCTACAGCCCCTCTTCTCTCACTGCTAACAGTAAAAGCAGTATAAATAAAACCACTCACTGGCCTGGCTGCACCAGCAGAAAGATCAGACAGACAGCTGAGATGAATAACACTGAGAATAGAATAACTTACTTTGTCCTTGAAGCTAAAGCAACTTCCTTACACCCCTTAAGTTAATAACGCTTTATTTTGTCCCCAGCTGTTAAGTTTATAGAAATTAAAAGTCATGACTATTTGTCTTTTGCCAGCATGAATTTAAAAGTGCCTTTAAAAAATCTCATTATCATTGTGGCTTTTTTTTTTCAAGCAGATTCAATACAAAGCAGATTACATCCTGCCTGCACTAGTAAAGTGCACATAAATTTTTCACAAACCAATTTATCTTAAAAATTTTTCTTTCCTCATTTTGATTCTGGACACAGTGCAGAGTAGAAAGGCACTTCAAGTATTTTTTAGATAACACAATTCTAGCAATAGTGCATTAGTGTTTCTGAGGTATTTCTGTTCTATAACTTTATTTCCAGACCATCAGAACACACCTTTTATGAAGTGGAATGATCTCACAGGAAACAATTACATTGTCATGAAGTTTTAGTCTGACATTCAACCTGAATTTGAAGATTAGAACTACAGGATTCATTCACAGGTAACAGAAGTGGATAAAAATAATTTCCTTTGGTAAGGAAATTTGGAAATATCCATCAAATAACCTGGAAAGGGTCTGCATGGGTCCCCTGTACAACCACTTGGGAAACCAGCAGTCCTGCAACAACCACGGGTGGGACCACCACTGGTACCCCACACCTGTACCAGCAATAATCAACAGCGCAGTTACTCCATTCCAGATGTGCAAGCCATTCTTTCTGAGACACTGGGAGAGGAGGGTGACCATAATTCTCACCATAAGTTTTTAAGAGTGTTGGGAAGAGACACAAGTCTTCCAGGTCTGGGGGAAAATGTTTCTCTGGAGAGCAGCCCTTCCTCTGCAGAGCCTTGACTGCTTGGGGACGGTCAGGAGACACTGATTGGGCAAACACTCCCGTTGAAAAACTACATCCTACTTGGAGCCAGCAGAGATATTTATAGCCAGGTCTTTTTGAATGGCCGTAATAGCTGAGCTACAGCTTTTATTCTCCAGACAGCTCCAAAAAAATCAAGGCAATGACACTGGTGGAGCAGGAAAAGTTCCACTGCAGCTTTTCATGCAGCACTTGTCTCTCCCTGGCACTGATGACAGCCTTTTCACAAGTACCCCAGGTGCCTTACAGAGAGAACAAGACATGAGTATGTCATGGCATGAGTGCAAAAAACGGAATAAAAGTTACCTTATACAAGTCTGAGTCACTTACTGTTAAGACAGAACAAAATCCTGAATCTCTCCTGTTCTTTCATTTGCTTTCACTCCTGCCTAAGGAAGGGTTTTGATCACACTTTCATTTTAGCTGAAGTGTTCACAAGTAATATGTTTACAAGAAATAATAACACTGCTCCTTTGGGAGAGACAGCACTGACTGGGTAGGAACAGACAGTGAATAACGGGGCGCAATAAGTGGGAAAGAAGAAATTTCTTGGGGTTTTGGGTGGATTCTAAACATGTCATCTTATTCCTGCATGTTTGCTAGTCTTGGAGCAGAAGTGATCAGAGGATGTCATAGCCTTTCACAAAAATCTCAGAAAAAGACTGAGTCAAGAAACAACCCCAACCGGAAAGCAACGCACGGAGGAACGAGTTCTTCACCCACAGCAGCTCCTGCTGCAGTACTGCAACCCTGACTCTTCTTCGCGTGCCTGAGCCAGGAAAAAGAATTTGGAAGCCTGGTGGTAACAGAGTAACCCATAACACCTTCGGAACAAAGCTGTTGACCAGACTTTTCTCTTTTGGCCAGAAAGCATAAGGAAAAAAAGTTACTTAAGAAAATCACTCCAAACTCTAAAGAAACATAATTCCATCTGCTTCCCTTTTCTAGGGGAAAAAAACCAACAGACCCAAACTCCATCTAAGCACAGTTGAAATTGCTGCCTTGGGGAAAAAATCTTGCATGTTCCCTTCCCTCCAGCAGACAGGCAGTGAAGGCAACATTATAGTTCCAACAAGGAGAGCCTTCAGGGATACACCAGAGAAAACTTCCAATATTCTTTTGCACATTAATTTGCATTAAGCTGACATTTTTAGTGATGGGCATTTTCAGATTTGTGAAGAAATATAGTTTTCTTTGGAAAGTCATTTGCCAGAATTTCTACCACCTCGACTGTTTCAGATTCCTCCTTTATCTTTGGAAGTGCTGCCTTTTGAAGTGCAGGCATGAGAAGACACTTACGATATCTCTACAGGCACACAGACTTTACTCTGATCACATTCCTGTGCATTATAGCACGTTCTTTAGAAAACAACCAGTTGGAAAGAGCAGAAATAAATTTCACCTTCAGGATGTTAAACCACTCTTTAACACCTCAGGGATAGGACACTGTCTAGAAGGATGAAAAGCTGAGATTAATTGAGATGTTCAGCCTGGAAAAGAGAAGGCTTTGAGGTGACCTAATTGTGGCTTTCCAGTACCTGGAGAGGGCCTGCAAGAAAGATGGAGAGGAGCTATTCACAAGGGCCTGGACTGACAGGACTAGGGGCAATGGCTTCAAATTGGCAGACAGTAGGTGTAGGTGCTAAAAAGCTAGAAGCAGAGAAATTCTTCAGCCTTTTCTCAATATTCTGGGAGCAGACTGTCTTTCCTATGTAAACTATTTTAAACAAGGTCACAGTTCCATAAACTTCTTGCACTCGCAAGTTGTTTCGCAAGATTGTTATGGCTTTGACTTTGTAAATATTTTGGAATAGGTATCTTAGAACTTGGCCAATCCTCTCAAGGGGTGGATGGCCGAGGAACCAATTACCTATTGCCACTCAACACACTTTTTGCGATCTGTCCTATATAGTAGTCAGAAAATTATTTTAAAAAAGCTTCGGCTTCTACTTGTTCATGAGCCTGGACTCTGTGTTGTTTTCTTTATACGCCTCGGACGTAACAGCGACAAGTAGGTTTAGTTTAGATATTAGGAACAAATTGCTTATTGTCAGGGTGGTGAGACCCCAGCACAGGTTGCCCAGAGAAGCTGTGGCTGTCCCACCTCTGGAAGTGTCCAAGGCCATGTTGGACATGGCTTGGAGCAACCTGGGATAGCGGAAGGTGTCCCTGCCATAGCAGGGGGTTGGACTGGATGGGCTTTAAGGTCCCTTCCAACCCAAACCATTCTGTGATTCCGTGAACCAAAAAAACAAAGCAGTTCCTTACACCTTCTTCTAAGACTGGATGCAATCAGCCCCTTCCAGCGATATTTTGGTGACGATCCACTCTTCTGCATCTCCGCACTCTAAACCAGGAGCGAGCGTCCCACGAGAGCCCCAGGAGGCCACCTGACTCAGAGACACATCTCTGAATCACCAGCACCTACTCCCCGTGGGAGGGAAAGGGTAGTGAGTTACTGCTGGCCTGGAGCAGGACTAAATTATTCCCTCCCCACACGCAGGTGCTGGCTCAGCTATTTTGACCCAGCATGTGGGAGGGCTGAGCCAAGGTGTTACCCAGCCCTGGAAGCTGCCCACCCTCTCCTGGTCTCTCACTGGGAGCGGAGGCTCCGGCAAGCTGCAGAACGGAGGAAGGTTTATATCCCCTCTTCCTACCTTCTCTAGACAGATGAAGCCACAAACCAATTAAACTATAAACTATCCCACACTTCTTTCCAAATTAAAGCTGTGTTTAATACACAGCCATTGTGTGCTTTCCACTGTGAGATCTTCTCTGAGAGCCTTTCAGAAATCCTCAACAGAGACTAAGAAGCTGGAAGCTAGCAAAAGGCACAGCTTGTAGCATCCTGAAGTTGCCCATATTGTTAAAAAAAGAGAAAATTATTATATTTTTGTACCCCTTGGACTCCTATTGTTGACAAAAATAATCATATTTCTGTCCTTATTCAAGACAAACCAAGTTTAGGATAATTGTCCTTAATATGTACTGCAGGAAACCAAACACTGACTGTGTTGTGCATGGAGCAGTTCCATGGTCTGGATAAGCCCTCATCAGTGAAGTGTTTGAGTGGAGTTCAGCAATAAAAGACATGAGGTATTAGGGTAAATGTTCAATGTAGCAAGAAACAATTATACAAACAAGCATTAAGGTTATAAACTTAAGTTCATTAATTCAGTGTGCTTAGAAATCAGCAGCAAAAGTAAATGACAATACTATGTAGCAATAGCGATGATGAGCATAAACTGGAGTGTTTTAATGGCAGCAAACTCCAGAAATAGGCACCTTTTTCTAAGCCAAGAAAACTCAATTTCCACTTGGCACAAAAGAAGCAATTAGATATGGCACTTACTGGTCAGCTGAGAGTTGGATGCACCTCTCCTCTCTTCTAACTCTTCACCGTGTACAAATCAATGATCAAAGCAAATGCAGCCATACAACTGTGAGTTTGTAATAAAGCCATTCATTTCTGAAGGCTGTTTCTGTGTGTGGAATTCTCTTATAGAGATAGGTGCTGTCATAACCAGTGTACATTTCTTGGCAGAGGAAAAAGGAGCAGAAAAATCAATGCATTTGCAAACTCAAAACTAATTGAGCCATTCCCAACACTGCATGAATTGCAGCAAGGCAAGGACCCATTTAATGACTGAGATGTTTTATCTTGAATCCAGGTACCTATGTGGCTTGGAAGAGCATCTCATTTAAAGGAAAATGCAAGTGAAGAGCGTAGGCAGAGAGGAAGGCTAAATCTTGATTCCTCACACAGTGAAGTGGGTAAGATGTCAGTACTGCCAAGAACTCAAAAGTCCAGCAAAAGCCAAACTTTGGAGGAGATTTTATCTCAGTCTAAGGAAGAAAATAACCCTAACTGGAGCTGGTTTAAGTGCCAGGCCTGGTAAATGAACCAACCTATGGGACTTGGGCACCTCATTTTCCTCACAAATCCTGTTATTACACAGAAGGAGGACTTTAAAGTGCCTCAACCAACACATTAATTTAATGGAACTATGCTTTATCTATTCTATACTTCCTTGGAAAGCCCAGCTTGAACAAAGTGATTGCAAAATGTAGCCTATTGTTAACATTTTTCTGCATTTAAGTTGTTCTTTAATATCTAATTTCAATACAGTCAGTAGAATAGAATCACAAAACAGCCAAGTTGCCATATTAACTCAAGTTTCTGAGCAGAATTCCCTAGTAAATAAGGCCATCCCCAATCTGATGTACAGAAAATTCCAGTCCACCTTTCCTTATCTCCCAGCCCTCTCCCCAAAAATGGCAGCTCATTTTTCTTTTCTCTTTACTTGCTCCTCCAATTGTCTGCAATGTTCCTAATGGGCATAACAAAGAAAGAGAAGAAAAATGCAATTAACTTTTTCACCTGTTTTCAGACCGTGGTGTAAGAAGAACACATGAGTACTTTGATTGTTCCCATGCAAATGTTCCTGCCTTTGGACACTTCAACACTTGAAAGATGTCAGAACAGACACAATCAGATTATTTTTTCCTGGTGTTGTGTTTTTTTGTTTTTTTGGTTTTTTTTCAAGTTATTTACAACATAAATCTTTAATTCCTTCTAATTGAAGACATCTGTCCTGATATCTGCCTCTTCCATCTGAGGAGCCCATGTCTTCTTATGTAAGTCCTGCTATTCAGGTTCCAGTTCATCTTCTTGCTTGACATTTTCCTAGCTGGAAACTGTGTCTGTAAAGCACCTCCAGAAATGGAGGTGTGATGCTTGGTAGAACTTAATATCCCAGATAGGCTGAAGAATATTTAGCCTGCTCTTACAATAACCATCATTGTGCTGTTAAATGATGCCAAGCCACAAAGCACCTCATCTGAACGATGGGATTAGTCCATTTTGTGACAAATATTGTAACTGCAAAAGCATCTCTCACAAAATCTCATAAGGCCAGAAAATATTTCCTGACATAATGTCACCATACACACACAGATCACAGAAACTTCTGAAATGTGGAACTAACACCCTTCCCCCCCAACCTGCAACAGAAATTTTACACGTTCTTGAAAACGTCAAGATATATGGAAAGGATTCACTCTATTTTTGTCCCAGGACCTATATTACAGGGCAGAGGAACAACTTTCTGTCAGGCAGGAAGAGTATTCTAATAAGCTAGAGATTGGAAAACTTTCCTGACCAAAAATATTTCATTGAAAAGAGATTACACAAGTTAAAGTTGTTTCCAGGAATGATCTTCAATCCACCAACAGGTTCTTTAAGGGAAAGAGATTTTTCTCAAGAAGTACAATACATTTGATTCAGGGGTGGGAACGACAACATTTGTAACCCTAGGTAAGCAAGCCTACGTCTGTCCTGGACTCAGTAACCTTATTCTGTTTTGTTACTATGCTACTTAACTTCAGTGGTGTGGCTTCTTTTATATCTGTAACAGTGTTATTGAATGGGAGCAACCCTTTGAGGAAAAGTAGAGGGGACAAGGGAAACAAAGCTGTGTTCAAGGAGAAAGTAACGATGGGAAGAAGGTCCCTGACTGTGGTGCTTTGTCAGAGACAAGAGGTAGCTAATGGAGAGAGCAGGAGCAGGCTGAGACCAACTCTGAGAGGAGATCAGAGCCTGTCTGCTGTCCAGATGGAAAGGTTTGTGTTTGCCTAAGCAGCTCACAGCTAATGGGCTCATCACTCTTCCCATGTGCTCCCATACAGACAGCAGCCACGGAGCAACGTTCCCAGGGATGCAGACAGAAACTCAAGCTCTCTCTGTCACTTCCTTTTCCATCCTTATCCTCTGCAAAGTTATGACAATTCCCTATGGAGCCAGAGTTTGTCCCAGACCTGATGAAGGCACAAGATTCTGCCATAGAAACATTTTTTCACCTGATAATAATAGGCCAAATGAGAAATGCTGAAAGAAGGGAAAAATCAAATTTGGGGTATGATTAGATTCTCAGTGCTCTACTTGCACTTTCTCCAAATGCACTGAACCAAGGACTGGTTCCATGGCTAATAAATCTACTTGGTTTTTGCTTTAATCCAAATGAAAGGAATATCCAGCAGCAGCAGAGCGGGTTGTGAATATTAAACACATATTGGTGCAAAATAAATTTCCCATTTCATATGTGTGTTCCCAAATCTGAAGATAACACCTCCAAGAGATTGGACTGGAAGTTAAAAGGTAAAGGTACTGTATTGGGGCAGAGCTGAACAACATCCATCACCACTGGAGCATGGAAATACAGAGTAAGGGCTTCAGCAGCTCACATCCCTGGAATCAGTTATCTAATGATTCATCTTTGCCACAATAACTGCTGCAAAAATCGATTCTACAGCTTTCCTCCAGTCTTGGGCTTTGCATGGAAAAGCAATTGTTCAAATTAATTATTTAGCAAGTACTTTCAGAAGTTAAAAATGTAGCACCTAGCTATGCTCTGTGTTTATTTCACAATCATTTCATTTTTTTTTAATATCAGCATCTCAGATACACAAATACGTGATTAAAAACAAACAGTTGTAAGGAATGTCAACATAAACAGTAGACAACGAAATAGAGCGTTTCAGTTCATTAATATCTGTATCTTAGGTGACTGCAGGTGCACCTTAATGAATTACATGACTAGTAAAATACAATTAAATGCAGCTGTGTATGTTTACAAAACTGCAGAACCGAATTACAGGTATCGGTAGCACCCATAATTCATCCATAATTGACAATTTTCATATTACTGGAATAAGGAATCAAGTCATGCAGATGATTACTGCATTTGCCTTTGAGCACCAGAGACACAGGTCCATTTCCTATGCAGCACCATAAATGAAACAAATTACATACTTGGAGGTTAAGGCAGACCTGAAAGCAAATGCCCCCCTGAATGACAGCCAAAAGCTCAAATCATTCAGGTTCTATTTAGCTGTCAATAAAATTTCATGAATGGTTGATAGCTGACATAACTTAAACATATTGTTAATAAAGTATTATTCTTTACAGAAGAGTCATCATATGTCTGGGGCAGAACTGGGTTCTGACCCCAGTTATCCAGTGGGTGGCTTTCCAGGTTTCAAGGACATAACAAGAACACAACAAAGAACAGAATTTGTGCTGAAGATTTTGGTTTTCTTTTACTTGTGGCATAGTGATCATCTCTCTCTCTTTTTTTTTTCCCAGGACTTTTTATATTGCAATAACTCCTGTCTACATTTAAATTTCATTTCACCCACAAACCTTGTTAGGACCTCATGCAGACTGTCATTCAGACCTTGCCTGGAGAGGCTACTGAGCAGCCTGCTCTGAGCAGGGGTTTGACCAGAAGGTGCCCAGAAGCAGCATACCCAGGCTGGATGATGCTGTCCAGTTGACAAGAGCTGATGGTTCCCCTCCCTGCTCCTCTAATTGCGTATAACACCCTCACAGCTTTGTATTACCAGGGCTGTAAATTGTCCAGTCAACAGCCAGAGAGATAAGGAGCAGCTGGATTCCAGCACTGATCACCTTAGCTGTATGAAGAGTTATTGGGGGGGAAAATATCTTTGTGTGTATGTGGTATGGACCAGTGTTCAGCTTTGGAGACAAAGTCAGACCTCCTGCAATCCCCCATCACTCTGTACACTGCCAAAGGCCACAGAAACAAACACAGGCACCAGCAACCTGCTAAGGCAGAATTTTGGAGGGCTGCATCAAATTATTGTATTGAAGACTGAAAAAACCCAAACAAATGATAAACAAGAAAAAACGATTATTAAAAACTGCAATCATCAGCTTAGCTTGATCCTATCATGTGTACACAAACAACAACCCTCCTAACAAATGCCTCATGAAAGAGTCCAGTTAAAGGGACAACACTGATACTGAAGTAAAACCAGTCACAGTTGCTTCTCCTTTTTAAACCACATTTATTGTAGACAAGACTTCTGATATGTAAAAAAAAAAAATAGTAAAAATAATTAAACTCAGCAGTCTTTGTTGCTGGTTCCGTTTCACTTTAAAATGGATGGTGGCCAGTTCATGTTTTTAAAAGCAAGGAAGAAGAGAACTTGAGTGGAGAATTCACTCAGAGGCAGTGTGGCAACTGCAGATGCCAAACATGCAGTAATCCAGCTGCAATCAATCCAGCTATTCTATGCCTGACTCTGTCTTTGTGAAACAAGAGTCCAAACACTCAGAAGAATGAAAAGAGGAGGAAGGGTAAAGGGAAGAATAAAGAGGAGACAGGCTTCCACATGGAAAATATACCAGCTAGGGACTTAACTGATTGACAATTTATCCTTTAGGAAATACTTGACTTCACAAAAAAGGAACTGTTCATTTGATGACTCTTTCAATATTTATCTTACCAACTGGAAAATTTTAGGTGGCTGTGCTGTGTGCAGGAACAGCACCCAGAAAAAAACTGCTATGATTTCCCTCTGCAAAATTATTGTGGAGGAAATGCAGCAAGTCTAAATTTCCAAATACAAAGATAAAAAACAATTTCCTCAGATCATCTGTTGGAAAGTCTCTTTGTTGCCTTTAAAGTATAAGCTATCAGTAGGATTTTATTTTAAAAGAACGGAAGGACAATTTTACAAATTTATACTGACAAGTAGGTGTTTGTTATCACTTAGATTTTGTAAAATGCCATAGTTTTATTTTTGGTTGTTTTATGGGTTCTATTACTGAAAGAAGTCATGGCCATTTCTCAACATGACCAAATGGATGATCTCTTCTGTTTTGTAGGTGGGGAACTTGAGATCATAGAATGTCAACTCCTGTAAAGGTGCTCAACTCTTTTAGCTCTTTTGTTACTCGTTAGAATTTGAGATGAGGAATGAGTGGCTGAGGAACATGCAAATCTCAGTTCAAGATACTTGGAGAGCTTCCATAGTGTTGAATTCACTGTGCTCATTTGCTATCTGAGCATGCCCTACAGATTCTGAACACAGGGCAAGGCTATTGCAACCTTATTAGCAGCAAAAATTGCTTCTCAGTCTAAACCCATATGTTTTTGTATGCTTAGCAGACATGAATATCTTTCCAATCTAACACATCTCCAAATACTTTCAACAGTCACAGATGTGAAGACTGGAGGTTTCCACTCTTGGCTCAACCAGGATTTCTGCAATGCTTTTGCCAAAACAGCAGTTTGTACCACATCTCACCGCACTGAGGTGCTGAGTGATGCTCTGTGCCATCAGCATCCCTTTATTGCCTACTCATGGCTGAAAACCTGCCCCTGGTGTGGGCAGCTGTCCCTGTGTGGTGCCATGGTTTTAGTCCCAGCAGTGCCCAAACTGTGTCATGGTCACCGTGGTCACTTGCTAACAACAGTGTTCATCAGAGCTCGTCATCCTGGGAATCAGGGAATCACACCAGGGTTTGGGTTCAAAGCGACCCAAAAGATCATCTACTTCCAGCCTCACTGTCATGGACAGGGACACCTTCCACTAGACCAGAGTGCTCCCCATCCAACCTGGCCCAGGAAATCCCAGAACACCAATTAAAATAATTTTGAAGATTAGGAGAAGAAAAAGTTATGACTGGGCAGGAGGAAGCCCACCGTGAGCCAAAGTGTCACCATTTGTAGGACAATGTAACGTTGAGGAAATGATTTGAGGGGACATGGTCCTTTCTGCAGGGTCATTCCTCCAGAGGAGCTGTGGGCCACATGACAGCCCAGTATTACCATTTACACAGACTCCCTCTGAGGTCAGTGTCCCCCTTGACATCCTCAGATCAGACTGGTTTGCAAGTGACTCACACAGAAAGAGTCCAGATCTATCCCCCGTGGGACCCAGAGGAAGGAGATTTGTGTAGATGTTGCCCCAGAAGATCCACACCAGCATTTCAAGATTAGGTGGGGAGGTGATTGAAAGCTATTGTGAGCCTCTATCCACACAATCCTCCCACTGCTCTGCCCCCCGAAGAAAGACAGCCCTGTAAAGCATCCCAGCCTTAGCAGGAGCTACTTATATCCTGTAGTAGGAGGCTTTACCAGCTTTGCTGAGTTTTGAAGTGATATAACACAAATCTGTCACCACAGATGGTCTCGCCGATAGCATCTGTGGCTGAAGTGCCGAGAAAGGAAGCCATACTTCTTACCACTGTGTATAAAAAGAAAACTCTCCTGCAGTAATATTTCACTGCTGACAGCATAGCATCTCTGTTAAAAAAAGAAACGCTCATGTATCCTAATATTCTGCCTTTCTAAATAATAAAATCAATCTCCATGTTAGCAGCTTGTCTAGTCGATATTTCGCCTATAAAGCTAACTTATATTCCATTTCTATGTCCAGGATAATCTTTAATGGGAGGATAATGAACACATTACAGAGTCCTGATTCTCTATACATTACAAAAATTCCTATGTCTTCATTAACTAAAAAGGGGGCAGCTCACAGGACTATTTTTCAACTCTGACTTCACAGCGTACACTAATCCCTTCACTGTTATTTTGTCAAGATTTATTTCGCACACAGATACATGTAGAATTCACATCATGGATTTCTCTTCCATATCTATAATCACAGCCATCTGATTTAGCCCACATCCACAGCTACATACCCTGCCTGCTAATGTATTTCCCTGAGATTTATTTCAATGCACCAGCAGGACTGTATCTCTTCCTCAGCATGTTCAAATGGTCAATTCTAGGAAGGAAAGTAGTCCTTAAAGTTATCAAAACACTCTATTTCCATTTTCTGTAAATGTGGAATGTCTCTTTACCAATTAATTTTATCTAAGCCACAGGAGTGGCTGGGCATTGCTCTTGGTCAGTAAAAGCTTTTCTGGAAGTACAAATGTCTCAGTGTAAAAGTCCATTACCTCACATCCCTTGTAAGATAGAAGCAAAGGCTCTTTCCTTCAGAAAATTCTGCACAAGCACAAATTCAGCATGACCTGAAACTCCAGCCCAGCAAGTCAAATTTCTCTACATTTATATCTCAAAAGCATGAGTCTGCAAGATAAATGCCATGACTCCTTTTGCATTCTAATAGACACTTGAAAATTAGGATCAGTTTTTACTGCTTAATATGACAGAATTTAACTTATATGCTACCTAAATCTAGGCACAGGATACAAATATAAAAAATAAAAAGCCATATGTAGACAGCAGATTTTACATACTTGCATTGTGATGGAGTTTAAACAAACATACCTTGAGAAAAACATTAAGCTGTAATCTGCTCATGCACCTTCCAGAAATGGAATTGGACAGGAACATGTCTTAACTTTACCACATTTAGGAGGCATTTTTAAGTTTAGAGGAAATTGACACTTACAAAGCTCTGCTTTCCATTTTTTTTTTCCTATTTTTTTTTTTTGAAGACTTAAAATTGTAAGCTGGACTCCTGAGTTTTTCCTGTCTAGTCTGGTGCCCTGGTGTGTTTAATTTGTAACAAGAGCAGGAAGAGGAGAGACCTAATACCTGGTTTGCTACATGGTAATTGTGACAATAAGAGGACCTGGGATGGTACAAAAATGGCTTTAGCCACCTACTTTATGATATCCCTTGAGTCGAACAGCTGACAGAGACACATGTACCATATTATGACAAGATGACCTTTAAAGGTCCCTTCCAACACAAACTGCTCTGCAATTCTATGGTATTATCTTAATACCACCTTTCAGGTAGATGTATGTTTCAAATATGAACAGCTTTGAGAGGAGAGCAGGGAAAACTAACCCCCAGAAACCTGGGGACCAGGTGGCATATATGTTGTCTGAGAGGCAGGTAGGGATGACAACCTTTCCTCTTTTCACCTCCAGCCATGGATATTACACCCTGTTCTCCTTCTCCGTAGTGCCCTGTTTTGATTTGACGCACAACCCTGTCTTCAACATTTGGATGCCCACACCCTGGGGTCAGCAGAAATCAGGATGCATAATTCCCATAATACAGTGGGACATCAGGCTAGTTTGGATGGAAAATGTTTTGATTAGAAGGATTTATGTTAAAAAAGTTGCTGGAAGGTGTCTAAAGATATCCTTTCATGAACAAAAGGGCTGAAACAAGTGCTAAAGTTGCAAAGTCAAAAAAGCCTTAGAAAGCACTATCCAAGCTGCTGTCAGGTCTAAACCTATGACATTAATCCTGAGCACAAGTTGTCCATAATTCCATGTCCCCTGCTCCTCAGGACCCTGCCCAGATCAGTGTAGCTCAGCCAGTGATGCAGACTGTGCAATACTTACCCTTCCCTTCAGCATTCATTTGCAGCCCCTCTGCTTCATGCTTTGCTCAAAATCCAAATGCAGCAATAAATGAAACTATAAACTTGCTGAATTCCCCACAAAAGAATACTTTATTCACTATCCTACTTACACAGGCAAAGAGATGGGTGCCCTGAGGAAAATACAAGCACTGAGGAGCCCTGCCTCAGGGAGAGCAGCAAGCTCAGGAGACTCATGGAGAAGATGTCACTTTGTCTAAAATCTGCATGGGACAGGCAAATGGGATAAATGGATGTTTTAAGACTTAGCTGTAATGAAAAACAGCACCATCAATCATTTTATTGCTGTTGCAGAAAGGTTTCTGTCTTTGCCATGTGGGGAAACTGATTTTTGCTGAAATGCTTTGCCCGTGGAAATTCTGCACTGTCAGCAACAACTTTCCATGGACCACGAGGATCCCACCAGCAAGGACCCCACGTGCTGTGCCACCTTTCCCTGGTGGTCCACAAGACACCAATATTCATTTCACATCAGTCCACAGAACCACATTAAGCCATTAAGGTTTGTTTTCTGTTTATTATTATTGAAAGCTTAGCAATAAGGCGAATGTTGCAGGGAACCCTCTGTAATTTTTGGGTTTTTTGACCAAAAGACTTGTACCACCACTGAAGAATTGTACCAAATCACACCCATTTTTAGCCACAGATTTTACATATGAAATCACTAAGCAGAGAGTGCTTGGAGAATTTAGATACTTCTCAATTATAAGGTCCAATTTTCTGTGATATATATATATAAAACCTATTTATTTTTTAGCCTCCCTGTGGAGTGATATCTATCATTTTCAGCAGGAAGTGAGGGCTATTTGTTTTTCAAAGATAGCTCTTTGGAATTAATTACTCTGGTATTAGACTAAGTGACAAAACAGGTAGTGCAGAACCGAGGGTAACAAGAAATTTTGTCTTGCAGCTTTTTAGAGTAATATTATTTTCCTAACCTAACTGACAGCATACCATTAATCACTATTTAACAATTATTACAGCCAAGACATATTAAAAAACAACTCTAGATTTCTCACTGCTAGTTATGCTTATTTCATTTTCTAATTGCTGGCTTAATTTTTTAAATGTCAACAAAAGACAATTAAATCCTTGTTGTAACTGTTCAAGCCAAACATAGATAATGAAAACTTAATAGATGCATCCTGTTTAAGATTCTGTTGGAGTTTTTCCCATGTGATGGCACTGTATCAAATATGACAGCTGCTCTCCAGTGCCTCATGACCAGCCCACCTGAGGTACCTCAGCTCCATCCAGTGAGTTTGGGTGTTGTTTTGGCGCTCCTCAGAAATGGCAGCAGTTAAAATCTCCACTAAAATGTTAATTATTGAGCTGTTTCCCAAGATGTCAGAGCCAAGATGGCAATTGCAAAATGTCTGTCAACATTTTGACTGACAAATACTGGTTTAGCTTTATTAACCACTCTGTCTGCTGCGGCTGTCAGAAAACAGCACAAGGCAATGTTTTATGGTCACCAGCGGACTCAGGGACGCTGCCTGATGAGCCCTCTTTTCGACTCTGAGAGCTGCAAAGAAAAGAACAAAACTGAGCGGCACCTGCTGACTCGCATGAGTTTTGCGGCTCAGGGTACAGTGATAAATCAGCTTAAATGAGAAAGCTGGTTTATTATGTTCTCATCCTTCAGCAAACTCTTCCTGGTTTCTGCCATGGTTTGTTGCCATCTGAGTTCTGCAGATAAAACTCTTTATTGGGTCATAATATACACTGGATCTCTAAAAGCAACGTGCTTTGCAGGGAGGATGGGAGCAGCACATAACCACAGGGTGAGCAGGTACAGAAGGTAACACTCAGTGTCAGTCACAGAATCATTATGGTGGAAAAGACCTCAAAGATCACCAGAGTCCAGCTGTTAACCCAGCCCTCCCGTGTTCACTTCCAAACCATATCGCCAAGTGCCAAGTTCACACACCTTTTGAACCAGCCAGCCTGTTTTTGTTAAAAAACAGAAAGAAATCATCAGTGGTTGATGATCATCACAAGAGCAGTGATTCTAAAATCAGACATAACCTGCAAGAACTTTCACAGAGAGCCTTAGAAATGACAAAAAAGTTCTCACAGGGGTGTAACCCTGCTGAAGCCAATTAGATAACATGTTCTGTGTGCCACGTTATGTGGGATTTCAAGTGAAACACAGGTAACGTGGCCATATATATATATGTATATATATGTATCTCAGTTTAAGAAAGCCATGGATGAAAACCATGCCAGGAAGACTGTCAGTCAGGAGTGTGACAAAAATCATGTCACCAGGCCGAGTAAATTTCCATATTCATGAGTTCAGCACAAAGGAGAGGGACCCCATTTTACCCTATTAGCTTTTAAATGTGTCACGGCATAAGGAGCTGAACACAAAACACAACATCCAGCACACAACAATAACTCCACATTTGGAAATGAATAACGGAAAAAAACCTTTCTAAAGGACGTGTTGTTTCAGAAGACAGTGACCTCCAAAAATAGAAAACTAGAAAGATAAACTCTCTTGCTCCTGGAGTTTTATTAGAGAGCACAGTTGCCATACAAAAATGAAAACAGAAAGTAAGTTTAAAGTAAATGGATGCTTTTTCCTGACTATTGCGTTGCTGACAACAGATGTGTTTTCTAGTCTCTGGCAAAACATTAGAGAATTTCCTGTTTTAGGAGTAGAGCTGCGCATGGAGGCATCACCAGTGACCCAGCTCAGCTCAGTAAGAAAGAGAATATCCAGCCACAGAGTACTCCCTTTGCTTTATAGCAAGAGGCTACAAACCAACAAGTCCTGACCTTCAGCTGAGCCTTCTGACAAGAATACAACAGTGGGACTGGAGCAGGGGGACAATTAACTGCCAGACTGAAAGCAGACTGTGGCTGGAAAATAGAGAGAAGAAGAAAGTTTGTGTTAAGAATCTGCCAGGGTGGATGTGGGATGATTGATCAAGTCAGCGTCATAATGTCTCAGAGGCTCAGCAAGGGGACAGGGAAAGGCAAGGTAGTGAATTTATTTTTAATTGCTATAAGTTTTTTTCTTCTTTTTTTACCCCTAGGACAGAGAAAAGGTGGGAATTTACATGGAAGAAAGGGCTTTTTGGGCCAAACTCCATATGTTTCTGCTTGTGTCTGATTCTTTTCCTGTTTCTCTTTTTAGGGTGAAAAACATTAAAACATACATCTTAATAAGTCCTTTTTTAAAAATAGGTGAAGATACAAGACTTTCTTGAAGCAGTTGCCATGGAGAAGCTGTTCAAGTGAAGAATAATTACTAGGGCAAAATCACATACAATATGGGGACTGATCCTTCAGATTTTACCCATGCAGAACTCCCACAGAAGTCAACTTGTTATCACATATTTTTAGCAAGCCAGGAAAAGAAAAAGAACTCATACTTCACTCCTTCTAAATGAAAAAAAAAAAATCATTTGTTTGCATAACACAGCAGAGAGAATAGGCTTTTTCAGCAAAAGTCTTTTTTCTAAAGACTCTGCAAGCCACCTTGTAGCACAGGTGGGGTGTTTTCACTTTTAGGATCAAAGAAGTTAATTACTGAGCAGTAATTTGTAAGTGCATAGTGTGCTTCTTCCCATAGTATCAGAAACATTGCAGAATGTGTACTTAAAACAAAATGAGGTCCCTCTTTTTTATTTAATCAAAAATAATTGCAAATCCAAAGAGAAACATTTTTATACAGGTTCCAGCTGGCTATTGATGCTGACTTGCAGAAAGAACCAACATTTCTTTGTCCTGAACACACACAACTCCAAAATTAGAGATTTGTCTCTTCAAACAACAGTGGTTACACAAGGACTCCTAACGCTTCTAACTGCACCTTGCACAGAAGTTCCAGCAAATTAATTCCCCCCTCACCTGCATTGCCTCTCTCCTCCTCACCTCACCCAGCTTCAAAGCAAAGCTCTGAGGCTGGGAGCGTTCCCCTCCGGCTCTGAAGGTGCTGTTCACTGGGGACGTGCCTCTTGCATCCCTCGAAAGAGTCCCGTGCCTTGGTGCTTCGACGCTACCCTGCAATATCACCGTGCTGAAAGCACATGGTGCTCTTCTCAGAATCTGTGCTACCGAAAAAGACCTGCTAGATAGCTCCTTTCTATCACCCTGCAGAACAGAGGGATAACAGCTACCACAGAGCTGGCTGAAGCACAGTCTGTGGACAGAATAATCCCACTGGGCCATGCAGCACAGCCCTCATTATTTTACCACGGTGCTGGGATGTAAATCCACGTGGCTGTGGGTACAGCAAAGGATGGAAAACCCCTGGCACAGCCCGAGCTCCACTGCTCTGGTAAGAGAGATCATCCCTGCCAAGGTTTGCTGCCTTTTACCCAAAACATGCCACCATGGAAGCACGACAAACAAAAAGAAAGGAACCCTCATTCTGGGAAACGTGGGGTATTTCTGCTGGTACAATTAGAGGTGTGTAATTGCACAGGTGTAATTGCACCAGTTAACTTGTCCATGTAGAAAAGCCCTGAAGCCCCTTGGCTTCAGTCACTGCCAAATAACCACAAGCTCTCAATGGCCCATTCCCAAAATAGCAATTACCATTCATGAAACATCTCTGGAAAATGGGGACAGTGCTTAGAGACCTGATGATCTCCAAATGGATCTTTCTGTTGTGTTTTCATCTGCTAAGCAAACTACAAAGCTTGGTTTGTGGTGCACGCCCTGTGATCATAACACACCTGATGGGCCTGTTTCTCTTGTCCAACATCCATTGCAGAGGAACAATAAAGTAATTATAAAATGGGGTCAGGCTTACAAGAGCTGTGGTCCTCATCCTGCAATTTAATCCTAAAAGGAGTGTGAGTATATGGGTTCCCAGCTGTGGACTGAAGCCCAGCATAGCCAGCTGCAGGGCTGTTAGGAAGCCAGGTCTGACCCACATCACCCAGGATTCTCAGCGTGCTTCCTGTGCTATACTTGGCAGAAACTTTCCCACAGTCTTAAGCAATTTGATGTTTGGGGTATTATATTGAGGGAAACCTTAAAAAAACAAACAAACTCCACAAGCCAGTAATAAGAACAAGAGGATTTTTTTTTCTTCAATTATCCCAATTAAGTCACCAGTTATCACCTCCTACAGCAGTAAAAAGAGAACACAATTAGAAAATTTAATTAATTAAGCTGAAGGCAATGATACCTATTTTAAACCCCTCAATCCAGCAAGAACAGCAGACCAGATCAGTGAAGCAGTGAATATTTAGTGCTGAAGGAGGCACTGAGCCCAAACATCACATTGTGCAAGCAGGGGGCTGGCTGGGGTGATCCATCCCTCTCCAAACCAGCACCTGTCCTAGAGGTGTCACCTATATTCTCCTCACAACCAGAATTAAACACAAAACAAAGGCTGTCCTCTACGTCAGACTGAGGGATGTGAGAAACAACCATCACCTTCTTGAGCTACAAAAAACCAAAGCTGAGGTGGGGGCACAAATGTACGGTTTATCATTATAAATAAAGGCATGGTGTTCCATTGGCTGTCATAAACATCAGGAAAATCAGACTGATAAAGGGCTCTTGACAGAGTCAAGCCCTGAGTAGTTCCCAGAAACTCAGGAAGATTCTATTAGAGCAGTAGGACACCAAAGTTAAGAAAAATAAACAGTAGGATGGCATTTAAGCTGAAAACTAAATGATAAGAGCTAAAAAAAAATAACTACAGCCTTAATGAGCTATGCTTAAAATACAGGCAATGGAACCCCAGTGAGGAGGAACTAACAGCATAATTCACTGCTATTTTCATAAAATGCTGTAATATCTGCACAGATACCGAGGAAGCCAGCCCAGCTCAGGCACACAAATTGAGGTGGAAAAGATGGGCCAGGAGAGGTGCTGAGAAGGGTGACCCAATTAATACTCATGAGTGGACTGCTCTACCAATTCCACACTCTTCCTAAAAGAGGAAAATTGTGAGGAAACCAAGCTGAAAATACACCATTTAAAATTTCTGTCCACTCAGAGGGAGAAGGTCCAAATGGTGCAAACTCCATTTAGAGACAGAAGACAAAAAGTGGGGTGAGACCAGGGCAGGTGGTTGTGGTGGAAGTGCCTCCTTCACCTGAAAACAACCTGGGAGCAGAAGCAGTGGGTAGTGGAGGGACTGTGGGCTGAAACACAGCCCTGAGAGCCTGTCCACAACCTCCCGCATCTCCTTATCCAAAAACCAGCAGGGATCAGTCAGCAAAACACCTTGGGTGGCCTCTTCAACATGGTAAAATAAAAAAAAGTTCTTTTCTGTGCTGCTTCACCATGGCAGAGTGCAAGAGCAGTTTTGATGCAAACTGAAACAAACTGCTAGGAACAAAAATAGCTGCACATTCATTTTATCTAGTTTAGGTAAATTGGTGTAAACCTGTTTGCCAGCCACCACCCTGGAAAGAAACTGGAGTGCCAGGAAAAAGGAGGAGATGAGGAGGGTGGTGATCCCTGGGACAGCAACCACTGGGGCAGAGGGAGAGCCAGGGTGGGTGAAACACGAGGGTTGGCCTTTGAGAGGGCAGGAAGGGATGTGAAAAAGGGAGAAACAACAGCAAGATGGGAGAAATGAAATCTTTTTAAAGAATAAGATAAATAAATGAGACAAAGGAGGGATGAGGAAAAAAAGCAAAGAGGGTAGAACAAAGCCTGGATCAGTCCCTGGTGTTCATGCGGTGTGACTTTGAGGGTGTCACCACAGGAGAGGAGGCAATTTGAGCGTTTTACATTGGGGCTACTCAGCAACAGCAGGGATGGGCTCCTGAGGTGCAGAGGACAGGCAGAGCTCTCACAGGAGCTCCATACAGATCTGGAGAAAATAGCCCAAGGCAGGAATAAAGCAGGAAACAGTAGCCTATGACTTAATTTTTGAAAATGGCAGCAGCAAATACTCTCACTAGCATAACTGAGAGTGCCAGAGACACGACATTACAACTCCAGCAAGACTGCATTTAGAAAAGCACTTTTCTATTGATACCACAACTTTCCAATAAATAAACATAATGAAAATAAAGCGCATACACACATTAAGTGTTGTGAAAATAAGATTGAGACATACACATGGAAATGAACTGATGATTTACACACAATTAGAGATTTTCTGATTTTCCCTCTCCCATGATTTTCTGCCAATAAGTCTATAAAAACAATAGACAAGCAAACTTGAAATACTGCTGACGAATTCCCAGAAGCCCAAAGAGCACATTTTTCAGAGCTGGTATCTAACTAATAGAGAGAGAGAGAAAAGCAATTAAATAAGAAAAAAAAAAAAAACAAAACAACAAAAAAACCAAAAAAAAGAGCAACTCATTCCTCAAATGACTCATTTCTCACTTAAAAGGATCCCCTTTCCTCTGCCTCCACAGCCCTTTAACAGCTCCTTCATGCCAACACCACTTCAGGTCATGAAAGGATAGCAAGTCCCAGTTCTTTTCAGGATCATTTCCTGACTGTTATCCCGTGCAGGGAGCTTGGTGTCACCTTCTGCTGTACAAAGCTGATTCCTCATCCAGCCTGAGCTTTTGATTTCCTCCCCTCCCCAGGGACTATTTTTGACATCTTTTATCCAGGATTTTTTCTGTCAAAGAGCACTTGTTGACACTCCTGCCTAACAGCTCTTCCATTAGGACACAGAGCCATCTCGGGTTAATTTGCAGATGGCCACTTGGTTTTTTGGGAAAGCCAAGGTTCCCAAGGCTCTGCAGTGGGATAGCTTCCCAGTTTGGCATTTTCTGTGCCGAAAACACGACTGCTGTACTTGCTGTGCCTCATGCACACAGCAGCATTTGGTTTTGTGCTTATGCCTCCCCAAGGAGCTGTAATGCTTCAGAGATAATTAACCTATGGACCTTTTGACATTATTTGCAGCAGAAATGGGTTTTAGATGTCCACATAGGCTCTGTGAGCATAACAGGTGAGAGATGGCCCATTCTTGTAGCTGAAAGACATAAGAAAATAACTTTCCATAACTTTCCATGGCTGTTTCCACTCACGGTGAGGAGCTGAGGCTCCCACAACAGCGCTTAGAGTCTTTGTTTCAGATCCTATTTGGAAACACGTTTCCAAGTCCCACTGTTACTGGATAAAGGAACAATCCATTGCTCCTGAGCACAGTGGTCTCCTTCTTTGGATATCTGAAAACAGAGGGAGCTGAGTACCAAGATTCTGGATGAAATGTGGATGCCTGTTCCTGGAAGGGTGAGAAAAGCAGGGGAATGGAAACTTCAGTTTCTCCATTTAGATGAGGCATCTCCATCATTGGTAAAAGTGTCCTATGTGCTGATTATAGGGCAGAGAGAGGAAAATACTGTAAATTGCTGATTTCACTGTTCTTCTGGATAACACAACAGGAACAATAACTCAGACGTCAATCTGTGCTCCCTCTCTTTTCGTTCCAGGACAATGTATTGCTAAGAACTGGCACAAGCAAGCAATTTAGTGCTTAATAAGTGCCTAAGAGAATTAGGATCCTAATGACTACAACTGAACTACTCAACAGCCCCTAAAATCCAATGAAAGCATGGTAATAAACTGAAAGAGAAGCTAGATTATGTGCTTCAAAACTCTCCCCCTTTCTTCTTTCAAACTGGGTTTAAAAACTTGCTTTGTTAATTACCCATATACCCATGTTTTTGAAAAACAAATTGAACCTTGCCTCTGGCTTTCTGCCAAGCATGGAATTTTGGATGTTAGGCGGTTTTAACAGCCAATGTAACAAATTGTGTAAGAGATTTGGGGGGTTTTATTGTTGTTATTATTGGTTTGGGCTGGGTTTTCTTGAGCTTTTCAGCACTGAATAACTGTCCTTCACTTATCTTCTTGTTCAGGTGCCAGAATAGTGTAATAGGGGCTACTTGCAGAGGGCCGCAGTGCTGGGGCCACAGCCAAGGACAGGGGCCACTGCAGTCCTGTCCATCCCTGTATTCCTCAGAGTGCTTCAGGATCTGCCAGTTACAGCAAACAGTAATTTTTTTTTCCCCAAAGGGTTTATCAAATGGTTAAACATTAATGCTGTCAACAGGTATTTCACCAAGACAATTACAATTATCTGGTTTACTGAAACTCCCCGCCCAGGCCCCGCAGTATTCAAATAATTTTATGCGCGGAGTTGCGAAGTTAAGAGACTTAATCCTGAATATTCTTTCATAACAAAGTATTGTAGCCCACAGCACTGAGAATAAAATTAGGCATATACACACACATCAATTTAATACATGATCTCTGTGTCAATGTAGTGCTGAAAAACTGCAAAAATATCATTATCGGGAGCAACAGAAGATTTTTTTAACTTTTTTTTTGCTTGAAAACGAGTATCACGGAGCTCACATGTACATGAATTTATTTCAGTAATACTTTGTCCTCAATTTATCAAGATCTTACTGAATCCTGTTGCACTGGATATTTAGGAGAATTCTTGAGTTTTCACTAAATTCAGTCAGGTTTAGCTTCAGCAGCCAGATCCATGAAAAAACTGCCCAAGGCCTCCAGGCTGCACATGCAAAGCCATCCTGTTAATGTGACATGATTGAACTAATGGAAGACACAAAACCATATGGCATTCTTCTAGTTGAGAAAAATAAAACCAGATTAATTACTTAATAAATAAGTAATGATGACATGAAATGCAAATAAAAGTAAAGAAAGGCTTCCCAGAGCCCTGTTACCCTGCAGGTCTCTGACTTCTGTCCCAGCAAATTTTGAGGAGCACAGAGTGACAATCATCTGGGCCCCAGATCCCTAAGGAGACAAGGTTTGCAGTGCCAGGTACAGGAATGCAGCACTGTGCACGATGGGAAGTGTTTTAAATGGCTCAAAAAACAATTGTTTGAGAATACTCATAGCAGATATGATCAGAGGACTGTGAGTGGTTGTTGGAATCCTGGGATTCTGGCTGGACTGAGATTTTTACAAGTGGTCTCAGAGGGAGATTCTGGCCCTCACCTCACATAGTTGTGGTTTTGAAGTAGTTTGGGACTTATTCAAAAGTAGAGGAGGATGGCAAGAAGGTTCCATACCTTCCCAAAGGACCAGACAGGCTTCAAAGACAGGAATTTCCAGCACTTGCTTCTCTGCATTTAATGCCAAAAGGCAAGTGATTCCCCAGCTTTTGTATCCCCACACATACCCCCCCAAAATCAAGAATGAGCCAAAATTATCTTAATTAGAAACTACTTACTGCATTTTCAAGTCGAAAAAAAAAAAAAAAAAAAGAAATAAATTTCTTGAGATCCAGAGGCCATTACATAGTAGCAAAGTATCAGGAAAGCTGAAGTCAGATGCTCCACAGACCCGAGCAGTAAGTGCTGATCTAATTAAATATACAGCCAGACTCTCACAGCTATCAAAAGCTGCTTATTAAATTAAATAAACAAAAGCTGATTAATAAGACACTTGGTGTTAAATGGTTAGCCTCCTGCTTGCTCTGCAATGTTCATTCTATAACAATAAATGAAAAATCATCATGCCTAAGCATGTCTAAATCTGGGCTATAAGGATTCTTAATAAATTCCTGCAGTGAGGCAGACCAAACAAAGAAAAACTGGCATGAAAGAATGATACAGCATATAGTAAAAAAGGAAAATTTGAAGCACTGTCACAATTAATACGAGGTCTATTTGACTCAGTGAGGAAATAATGAAATTCATTGGACCAATTTCCTTTGTGACTAAAATGAAACAGGATTCAGGGGTCCTGCTGTCTGGAAAACATTCCATGGTATTACAGACTCAAGGAATCCAAGGCTACAAGTGTCAGCACACACAAAGGTTGCTCCTGTCCCCGTCAATGGTGCAGATGATGACTTTAGTCCCAACCTTGTCAGGTCTGCATGTGGTGCTAAGGTCCTGGGCAGCAAGATCTGTTCAGAGAAATCCCAACCAGGACAGAAAGCTGCAATGAAGCCTTTAGCTTCCACTGTAAGCAAATCAGGTTAATCTTCTAACACCAATATTCCCAAGAGACTCAAACTCTTTCTTGAATCCTGGTTGACCACCTGCCTCAGGGTGCGAAGCTGCAGCGCCCACCAGCCCAATTCGACTAGAGGGTGAATATCTGTATCAGCGTGGTACTGTGACTAGTTTCTCCAAATAACCAGAATAAACAGTGGAATGGCTCCCTGGCACAGCTGTGGAGCCCCAGAGAGCCCACCAGCAGGGAGCAACACCCCAGCACTGCCCTCTGGACACACCCCAGCTCCATCATTCCTGCAACGCACCTGAGCCCAAGGTGTCTGTAGATTACAGCCCGTGTTTGAGGACCTCACTGTTTGGAAAAAAAACTTGTTCTATGGAATATTAGGCCCACATAGGGGGATGCTGAGCTTTTTCAGTTTGACACAGAATTACAGACCCTTCAACATCTCCTTTTCAAAACCATTCACTTGAGTGGAACAAACTCAGGGAAATGTTCCTATTGCATGTGTCAACCAAAAAACCACCTGGGAGCATTGCAGCTCACACTTCCCTTTCCACGGAGGAGCAGGTGAGAAGAAAAATACACACTAGATATTAACTGTGCTGTGTAATACACACTGAAAGGTGTTCAGGTGCAGCTGTGAATTTGTGGCTACAGAAACTTGTAGACAATAGGGAGAATAAGGTGGATGCAGCCAACCCTGAGATCAGGTCTTTGCTTGTTGGATAATCAAATGAAGTTTCCAAAACCTTTAGCTGAAAAATAATTGTTTTAGAGCTTTTTGCTTGCAGGAAAGTTATTGAGAAGCAAATTATTAATGCAGCCTGGCTTAGCTACTCTATAACAACTCTGTGAGAACATCCAGGGCACAGAAAGCATAGGGCAGAATATTAAACTTGCTAAATCATAGAAACAAAGACAAAAAATCAACTAGTGTGAGGGTTTCCAGATAGAACAACAAGGGATAAAAAGAGCACTGAGATTTTGCACAGCAAAACACCCCTGTTAATGTTAAATAATGAGGCTGTGTGATTTAGTTATTAGAATGAAAGATTACTTAATATCCAGGTAGCTTGTTTATCATTTCTGAAAAAAAGTAAAAAGTACAAGGCAAAGGCCAAGTTGTGGATTTTTTCTTCTTTCCAAGCAGTGCTCTAATTCAAGTTGGTTCTTGTTTTGCCCAGCGAAGAGATGTTCTAAGCGTTAGTTTTTATAAGCCATTATTTGTCTGGTTCATAAGAGGGGAGAGGAAAAAGCAACAGCAAAATCAGCTTTCTGAGAAAGAGTAACAATTGCCCCAGAGCTATTTGCCAAACTTGCTATGCTGATTACAGCGAATGCTGGTCAGCGCTTTGCCTGCACAGTGACACAGTGCAGGGTGCAAGGAGGCATCTCCTAAAAGCTTCTGCCTTGGCACTGAAGCAAAACTAACCCACAACATGGTCTAGTTAAAGCCATTAAATAGAGCAGCTGCACAGGAGTGAGTCACAAACGCATGACCCCGTTCCCCAGTGGGATGGTGCCAAGACCTCCACACTATACTAATGAGGGAGGTTAACGAGCTCATGCAAAGGTGAAATGGACAGCACAGCAAGGATGGGAAAAAATTGGGTCTGATGAAAGGGGAATTGAGGGCCAGCCAGTTATTCATTCTTCACATGCACTGAACAGAGGAATCACCAGGTGGATCTAGTCTTTCCTGGGCATAAACACGGCAAAATACTCCTGTCCTGAGGGGGAAGTTGTCTGTACAAAATACCAACAGCAGCATCACAGCACTGATGTGATGAGTCCTGTGTGAGATGCCACATGCAGCCTGTATCCTCCCCATGCTATGGTCCAGCTGTGAATCCTGCAGTCAGGAAACATCTCTACCGGATTATGGCTGCATGCCCTGGATTGTTACAGCTCGTTTAAAACTGCTTTTTCATTTTTTCACATAAATACAACACCAAAAGAGGTGGCCTTCCATCATTAAAAGTAGTTCACATCCAATTAATAATTGGTCCTCTAAGGGAGTTTCAAATCAGGGCTTGGACTTGATTTGATATCCCAGGCACTATATCAAGAGGCTGAGGAACAAGTTGTTCTCATTCTGTGTGAGTCACATCCTCTCGGCATCCATGCACTCAGGCATTCCTCTAAAGAGGAAAAAACCCTATGTTAATTTCCAGGCATATGATCCTCCTCTGGGTTTTTGTGTTTTTTGCTCTGTTTAAGATGAAGCTTTTAGAGTTATAATGGATATTGCATCATCAGGCTAGCTTTAATATGCAAAAGAAAGGCTAATTATATGCTGTTTGGTGGTGGTAGCAAAAATATAAAAATCAAAGCGGTTATCTTGTTTTTCCTTTGAATCCTCATGGCTCAGGGAAAGCAAGGAGCTGACAGCCTCGGGCTATGAAGAAAGGAAGGGTGAAATTGGCCCCTGTGCACACCACAGGCAATAGGCTTGTGCACAACTTTCTCAGGATTGATACGCTCCTGCAAGTTTAATTTTCATCCTCTAAAAACAGACAGGGGATGCAAAGACAACAGAGCCCAGCTTCCCCTACCAGGGAGAGCAGTTCAGCCCACCCCTCACTGCTTTCCTTGGAAGTGCCTGTACAATGCAGAGCTGAAGTGGCTGACATTGGAATTGTTTTAAAATTCCACTTGCCCTGGGGCAGATGGCTGTGCTCTGACCACTGCTCTCCAGTTTTTGGGAAGAAAACATGGACAACACAAAGCCTGGGATTTGCTCAGCATGAGAAGGTGTCTCACACATCTTCAAAGCCTGGTTCTGGTTGAGCCACCACGAAGGTATGGACTGGAAAAGCTCTTCCAACCCAAGAGGCTTTGTCGTAGTCTGGAAAGCAAAAGGATTTGATTTTTAAGGGTTTGTTCCAATAGATTAAAAGCTAGTGTCCATTATTTTTCATGTTTTCCTGAGTTCCAAAGAAATTTCAAGACTCTGCCAGCATCCTGGGGGTTTTATTTAGAGTGCTAAGGAATCAAACTGGGCAGGCAGTGGGAGTCCAGCAATGTGGGGGAAACTCCTCTCATCTCCATGCCAATGTTTTCTAAACCAGAGCCAAAGGCAGAGCACTTAGCTGTGCATCCACCAGATACCACAGTTTTTCTGAATTGCAAAATTTATCCTCTAGTTAATCGGTAACACAATGGATTTGGATGTTCCTAACTCTGATGTAATGACTGTGTAGGTAAATCATCCTGGCTGGACTCTGGGACTGCATATCCACCCAGCACTGAGTCCATCTACACAGAATTCCCCTCTGCAAAGTATTTTTTGTTCTTCCAAAATATCCATATAAATGCACCATACAGTTTATATACTTCACCAACTGGGATCTACATTTAAGATGTAGCAGGATGAAGAAAATAACACAGATCCATCACATATATGCATAAACTCACACCTCAGTACCTTCAGCAACCTTTCCTACGTCTGATATGATGGATAAAGAAATAGTTGTAGGGAGAAAAAAAGTGAACAATGCAAAAAATAAATCTTTCTTAGATAAGGAACACAAACACACATTGTTTTGGCAGCGGTCTCTCTAAATGTAGTTTGTGTTTGTTTTGTATATTGATTTTGTAATTCCCTTACAATTCTCTATCCTAAGGTAGACAGCAAAAGTTACTTTATAAGAAAGATTTAAATGAATGAATGGAGTTGCTGGGGAAACAGAGGTATCATGCAGTTCACCAGCAAGTGCTTGCAAGCAAAGACAGGCTAAGGGAGAGCAGCAGCTTTTGCTGTGCCATAAAATAAAGGTACAGACAAACCTGCTCAGAGCTGAACGAAACTACCCCTACAAAAAATGATTCCAGCCTCCCAGGGGAGCAAGACATAAACGCAGCAAACGTCCTAAGTGCCTATTCGTGTAAAAGGATGACATAGCAGCTCTGTGTAAATCCTGCTCACCTGCTTGCTTCTCATTTAGCAGGTGATTTACTGGAGCAAACTGCAGTGTGACTACCTGAGCTCTCCGTGATGATGGGTGTTTAATGTCCCTATGCCAGCCTGGGGTCAGCTTTGTCATTCACGTCGGGCACCCAGGCTAATTCAGGTGCATCCCACATCCTCCCTGAGGCACTCATTTGCCTCCTTTCACCATGTGGATGCTTTATGCACCGCAAACTAATTATTCTGCTGTCTATCTGCCTCTCCCCAGCCCTCTAAATGGCCCAGGAATGTAAAGAGGGAACTAACAACCTCGTTTCAAAGCACTGAAAAAAATCAAAGTTAACTCTTGTTTTGAGTTTCCATGGCACAAGTTAGTGATTTCCAGGCAGTCTGAGAAACCTCTCAAATTCAAACTCCAGAAACTCAAATTCTGAGTTGAAATAAACCCCAAGTGCTTGGTTTCTCTTATAGCATCAGTATTAAATTGATTGCCCTTCCTAATATCCCTGTAATCCTGTCTTGCTCCAGGCACGCTTGTTGGGAGTGATTAGACTGTGAGAAGCATTTCTGCCCTGTTCCTGATAGATGCACAGGATGTACAGGAAAGGACAGGTCTGGCTTAGAGCTGCATAAACTTATTTTGTGACCAACTTCAGCAAATGCGACCCAGAATTCCTCCCGGGGTTAGAAATGCTGTGTCACTCTTCCACTGCAATTTTTTTCCCAAAACTACTCTCTTTTTTTTTTTTTTTTTGAAACAAAACTTCCAGAAGCTTTTAACATCAGATCATTGTTGCTCATGTTTTTTAAACTAAATATTCAGAGATGCTACAAGCAACAGGTTTTATTGCTTTTTAGGGATCAGATTATTTAGGAAATTGTGCTGTTAATGTACACACACCTAGTCAGGAGGCTTTTTTTGTGGCATTGGCTTTGTGCAGGGAGAAAAGATAGAGGTTGTCTTAGACTGCCAGTTACAAGGAAAGAATGAGGCTAAACTCATCATTTGACTGACTGGAAACAAATTAGCAGGACATTAAGATGGCAGCTTTGATACCGCCTTCTAGCAGGAAAAGAACTCGGAAAAGGCAGGTTTCCCAACCAAAGACTTCAAACATTGATATCAGCAGCTGACATATTTCTATACAGCACTGTCAGGAAGAAGTTTTTTATGCAAGTGCACATAATCTGTTTTATTCTGAGAGAAGCAAGTGATGAACTGCGCAGGAGTGAAATTCAGTGAGCTTTAGCGTGGCTGGCTCTTACAGAGAGCCCAGTGCTCCTGAGCTGCCCTTCCACACGCTGGGCACAGCGCAGATTTCACCCCAGCAGCACAGCAACAGCTCAGCAACAAAAATGCACAACCAGAAGCAGAGGGGGCCGAACGGAAATTTCTGCTCTGCCTGCCCCACAGCAGCTGGACTAAAGCCTCCAAATGCACAGCAAACAGGATTGCAACTTTCCAAAACCACAAACAAACACACAACAAAAAAAAAACAACAAAACCCCCCAAAAAGACCCAGTCCTTTACTCAACAGAGGAAATTTTCACTCATACCCCATTGTATTTACTACATCGCTTCCAGGTATTTCCATCCATCCCCTCTCAGTCAATAAAAAAAAGAAAAAACCCAAATCTGCATTCGGAAGGGACAGATGGTCTCACTCCTGAGTTACAACAGGGCAAATATTTGAAGGTGTTCATGCCACAGCTCTCCTTTCAGAACACTGTGTTTTCTTTCTGTTTCTCCTTTTCCCTACCAACACTGGTCTTCCTTGAAGCCCCGTTTCTATTTTTTGGCCTGGACTGTAGAGGTATTCCAGGTGTCATACTTCATAGCATTTAATTTAATTTCAGTTCTTATGTCCCTGCCTCTAGGGGGTTATGTCTTCTTTTCTCTGTGTGTTAGTTTGACTTATTTTGCTTTTCTTCGCACTATGATTCTTTTAGGATCCTTTTAGCCTTTTCTTAGCCACATCCTATTCCTCTACCACTCCTTCCATACCCCACGCCCACTTAAAGGTGCACCTGTCTGGCCAGTGCAGATGGACCTGAGCTCTCCCACTGTGGACCAGTTCTTACCTGGTCCATAGAACCAGAGGTAACAACAGCTGCTTAAATATGTGAAATATTAAACTAGCAATAACACAAGAAAATCTTGAAACTTATCAGTGCTCAGCCAAATATATGCAAATGAGTCTATTCAACCAGAACAAAGTTTACACAGTAGCACAATGAATGCACACTTACTTACACATTATTGCCACCAGTCGTGTTCATTCGTCACTTTTCTTGCCACCAAACATTTTCAGTGTGCAGAATACATTCATGTCAAGATATTGGGTTAAAGTGAAGCAAATCCTACAAGAGTAATGCATTTTATATTCAACACACTGGTGCCAATTACAGTGAGTTCATCTGACGTTATTTGAAAATTTCCGAATGTTTAGTTTTGACAAGAGACATTTCAAAGAGAAGCTGTGTTTTATTAAGCTGTACCCTTTAAGCACAAGAATAACTGCAACGTAAAAGAAAGATAATTGTCACTACAAGCACTTTATGAATCCAAAGTGAGAAGAAACTATGAAAGGACACATCACTTAATAGCTTTAAAGTCACTTTTTACACCTTGCATTATTTTTGTTTGAACATGACTGGTGAGACACTGGTGGTTGCCTAAATTCACATCCTACACTGACACAATCAGTGAATGAATGTCCTCAGTCCTCCTCCAACTGTTAGTTGTTTGAAATACCATTTTTTTTGCTCACCATTTTTTTTGTGCTTACGTCTGAATTAGCAAATAACTGTGGAGAGAACAAAGCACCTGCCGGCAAATTCTGCGATGTTAACAGTGAGCATCGTATCTGTGCAATCGTTTGTGGTGCTGTAAATATTTAATTGGCACTCATTGGGCACATCTCCAGTGCAGACAGGAAACTCCCAAGGAACTTGTGAATGTCATCCTAATGTCTGCAGACTCCTTGGAGTGCTTAATCCACACTAATACTTCAACATGAAAAAAATTTAGTGTGTTTAAAGTTAACTGTGGTAATTTTCTCTTTTGCTTCAGCTAAAGATCTGGTCCAAATCACTACCAGGTGTATATTGATGCTCATTTGAAAAACATCATAAAATGATTTTGTGCTAAACTTCCCATACACCAATGGTTTATTTTTAGGGTAGGTGCCATGGACTCTTTGGGGCTTGGTGGAATGAATTCGTATTCTGGAAAAGAAAGAATCTGTTTCTATCTGCTAATCCAGCAGAGCCACTGGATGCTGCACCTCAGCCCTCCAATAAATCCAGGAGTGAGTCCAGAAGCATCTGATCTTGCACCTCAGGTCAGACTGGTCCCACCCACTGTTCTGCACTGACAGAGACACCAGAGAGCTTTTCCTGGGTACCTGGATCTAAATGTGGTGACTCGGGTAAAAGAGGCTGAGACCATTCAGTGTTATGGCACAACAAATAACTTTGTGAACAGACTCAGAGATCAAAAACCTGCATTGTGATACCATGCATTAATTGGCATTGTAAATTCTGCAGAAATATGTTTTTATACACAACTAATATCCATGGAAATATTTCTGCATCCGATTAAAGAGGTAGATCTACCTATCAAATTTACATATACATAATTTTTGGGTAATATCCATACCCAGATATCATATTATCAACATGTTACTATAATTGAAACAAAGATTAGAATCACCAAGTAATAGAAATGAAAATTAATCTTCAAGCAAGTGCTAGAGGAGCTCTAACAATCCTTCTGGTTTCATTCCAACATCAGCCAATTGTGAGTTGAGCAGGCATGAAGGGGATAGCTGTTAGATTTCTAGCACGTAAAAGTACAAAAGCACTAAGCGAACACAATTTGAAAGCATGTAAAAGCTTTCATGAGATTTTTAATTCCAGATAGTACACATGAAAAGCTGTTGTTATTAACCATTTTTCATTATTAAAGGTCTCTTCATCCCTGAGTGAGCAAGTGGCACTGACAGTTGTGCATTAGTCTCAAATGACAACAATCCCATCAATCTTGCAGGGCTCCAAAGAAGAAAACACCTTAGGATTTGCAGGAAATAATTCACAGCATGAATTTTTTTTTTTTAAAAATTAATAATAATAATAATAATAATAACAATAATAATAATAATAATAACAAGAAGAAAACACAACTCAGAAATTTAACTCAAAACACTACCACAAAACCAGATTATTTTAGGCAGAGCTTAGGTTGGCTGAGGGAAGAGCCAAAGTCCAACAGCCACATTTGACACAATAAAACATTTACCAATAGAGTGACACATCCAGTGGAATTTTTGGTTAGCATCTTTCTGTATCTTTATGTACCCACATATATATCTGTAGGTGTGACCCTGCTTCCAGTTTCCTCAGAAGATGTAGAAGTCAGGCAGATGCTAAAGGAGAGTTGTGGGGCTGAGATTAGCATCTCAGTGTCACAATTTTTAGCCTCTTTCTATGGGTCTTTACACCTAAAATTAACCTTAATATATACTTATGTCACCTTTAGTGCCAGTCCTCTAAAGCACCAATATAACATGTGACATGCTCAGCATTTTCGGCTCCCAGGAGAAAAAGGTAATCATCCCTTCATAAAAAAACCCAAAATAATTCTTGCAGAGCGTGGTTCTTCATCAGTTAACTGAAAACTACACTGTGGGAGACTCAGCTAAAAACCAGCAGGATGGTCTTTGTGACCTGCTCTTCCCTCTGGAGTAGATCTAAGAATACAGAATATGCCAACCAAGATGTGGTTTTTATGTTGTCACAAAACACTTCCAAGCATTCATCTCTCTCCTGATACAGCAAATCCAGACAAAAGCACAGTCCCTCTGGAAATGGACAGAAATAGGAGTTTCCACCAGCCTCAAACTAAAGGACCAGCTTCTTTGAACAAAATGGGATTGTTTTGAGGAGTTTGTTTCATGGGTTGTGATTCAGCCTTCCTGTAATTCTGATTCAAGCCCTGTACCACAACAGGTATCCAAGAGTAACCAGGCAGTGCCATTTGCACAGCACATGAATATTTTATACAGTCCTTAAAGCCACAGGTGCCAAGCTGGAAGATGTGTGCAAACATCAGTGAATCCCACCTCCAAGGCAGGGAATACAGCCCTGGGATTTAGGGGCTATCCTGTCAAGAAGATCCTGCCCATTCTGCAGGCTGCAGCTACAATTCCTGACACCCCCACAAGTGGGATAGTGTTCAATCACATTGAATTTTGACCTCTGTGCTCCCTATCTGAGTGTAAAGCTGTGGTTTCCATGTCATTTGAAATAAGAAGCTCTAAAAGGCAGCAGAGATATCTGCTCTACCACCAGGCTGCTATTGTACACTCTTCTCATTTTGGGGGTGACAAAGTGTTTGGTTTAGCTGCTCCTTCTTTTTGGAATTGACCCGAGAGATTAAACTAATATGGGAATATCAGTCACACACTTGTAGACTTCTATGTGCCTGAAGTAAAAGCTGCCACTGTCACCATCAGCTTTCTAAAGAGCAAGCTAATAGCCATCACTTCAGTCATTCTTACAGCTCCAGAGGACAAAATAAAGGTCAGTGGTTCAAAAAAACCTGATGGGGAAAGGTGGAAATCAGGCTGAAAGATCAATATAAATTGAGCTGAAAAGACTGGCTTGGATACAAAGCAAATGTTGGTAAATAACAGCCAGTATTTGCTTATGAATAGGTTTAATACATTATGCATGCATTCACCATGATAGTATTACACCCTAAAATCTTCATTCCTTGCAGGAAGCTTGGACATAGGATACCGAGAGAAACTGAAAGCTGAGAAGATTAATCTTTTATATTAGATAATTTGAGATTAAGTGGCTCTGGAAAAAAAGATAAACCTGTTGCAAACCAATCTCAAAAGTATTTGCCCATATCGTTGAAATTTCATTCAGTTCTTCAGAAGTAACAGCCTGGTTCTGGTGAAACCAGAGCTGATCTGTGCTGTTGTTGGCATGGGAGTAAACAACCTATGAATCTACAGCCCTTCACTGGGGACGTTCAAGAGCACAAATGTTCCTTTAAAATCAGTGTCCTGCTCATAGCTCCAGTTTTCCAGGACATGATGAACGGCTCCACATAGGTTGTTTCTCCTGACATTGTGCCTTGGCAAGGCAGGTCCATGTCCCCCTCAATCTTCTCTCCAAACTGGGGGACCCCAACCCAGCTGCCCCATTTGGTCGTGTCTCTCGGGGAACACTACTTTGCAAAATATATTTTTCATCTTTGACTGATTTTTGTCAATCTTAAAAATATACCCATAAATAATTCATTTTAATATTAGAATAATTCATTTAGGTTGATGTCTACCACACACTTCCTTAGGATACAAAGACTTGATTGTGTCTTGGATTTCAGAGCATCATGAAAGGGCTTTAGGAAAGAACAGCTCTTATTTCCCTCTCCCCTGCAATAGAGGTTGATTGAGAAAGAGATGGCAAGAATAGAAAGTGTGTTTAGCACCAGTCATATGGAGTTTCTGAGAAGGACCTGATTGTCTGGAAGGGCCTTTTCCCCCTTAGGGTCTTGGATCCAATGGTATTTGCTAAAAAAATAAATTTCTACTAATTCTACTGATTCGATATAAACTTCAACAAAGACATTCTGGAATAAAATGTATTCCAATTAGGTATTTAAAAAAAATAAATTTAGGAGTTTATAAGTGTAGTATTAAAAGAATACAATGTGTTTTACAATTTACATGGTTCTTCTTATTCTCATCTTATCCAACATGATGGCAGTAACATCCTGCACTCCTTTACCATGGACATGTCTTAATGTATGATTTTGGTATATGTGTGTCCTGGGTTGCAGTATATTCTATTACCATTCTCATGAGTTGTTAAGACCTGGTGGGGCAGTGTTTCCTGGCCTCCTCCCTCCAGTCTATCTTTCTGCTAATGGCCCATCAATGCCTTGCCAAATGACTCAGAGATAACTCCCCCCCCGGACTATCTTCTGTTAATGAGCCCATCAACACCTGGCCTCATGACTCATCATCCCATTGTGGGATGCTCCGCCCAGGGGGAGGAGCCAGGCGTTCCATCCTGCATATAATCTGAGACTCTGGACACCACAGACACCCTTTCCACTGGATTTCCCAGAAGACAGGAGCTACATAGCCACCACTGGACCTTCTGAGGAAGAGCAGACCCTTCGACCGGACCACCGCTTCGACAGAGCCACATCCACCACTTCAGGAGGACTGCAGCCACTGTCTTACTGGACTGCTATTGCCACCCTGATCAACAGGGTGTCAGGTTGTATCCTGACTCTGTCAGTTTAACCCACTGTTTTTTTTTCTGCCTTTACTTTTTTTAAATCATTATTATTATTTCCCTATTAAATTGTTATTCTGACTTGGTGCCTCCCACTGGTTTGTTTTCAAACTAGAACAATGTGTCAAACCCGTCACTTCAGCTCAAAGCTGACACTTTGCTCTGATAAAGGGGACTGGGATCTGGTCACTGCAAGGCAATCATGATTTTCAAAACAACACAGGAGAAGATACAACATGAAAGATGAGTTGACGAAACATTGAACCACCACTCACTTGTAAAAAATTACTGTAAATATAAAAACTAGAATACAAAAAATAGGAAAAAACCCTGAAGTCTCACATTTTAACCAGCTCAAATTCTGATATCATTTTGGAACAATGTCTCACTTCCCGGGACACAGTCAAATTTTCAGTTTAAATCACTAACTGGTGTAAGCCTTGATTCCTTTAACTTGCTTACAAAAGTCAGTGTAACTACCCAAGATAAGATAACAGGCAAACTAACAATGCACTGTGTTACAAGGAATCGGCATTTCTGCAGAGAGTCATGCAGCAGTAAAGGGAATTTTGCTGGTTCCCTCTCGTGCTATAATAACACCACTCACAGACATTGCCAAGAGGATCGCAGGGGTCATCAGAGTGGAACTTGAGACAAATATTGCAAATGGAACAACACCAAACACGTTGTAACAGCAGAAGAAAGTGAGCAGGACTGTTTCACTCAGAGATGAGGTAAAATGAGCTATTTATCTGGAGTTTGGAGTGTGACCCGCACTTTGCTTGCAGGAGTGCAGGGGATGCTGAACTGGAAAATAAAACTGAATGCTCAGTTTGGTTCTCTCCCCTCCAGCCAGAAACTGTAGAAAATGGAGGAAAACTGCACAAAGAAGAATAAATTTTAACAGACGTTACCTGCTCGCTATTGAGCTATTGATAAAAGAAGTCACCCCAATTATGAAAAAAACATAGATGAAATTTTGCATGTTGTACGTATTTTGTCAAACAGAAGTGCCCTGTCTGACAACACTGAGGGAATAAAGAGGCAGCCAGGATAAATGTTCTCCCTGCCTCTGCATGGCTGCTGAGGGGTGGAAGGCAGAAGCACTCCATGTGCTCTGAGAAGATACAGATGATGTGTGCTCCTTCTCTCCTGGCAAAGGGCAGGAAAACCAAGGTAAAGTCATCTCACAGGCCCAGGCAGGGCATTCAGCAACAAAATGCATGCAGGAAATAGCAGTGGGGCTGATTACACTTTTATAGGTTTCAGGCCCTGCCTGGGACAGTTTATTTCCACATCTCCTAGTCTAAGCAGAATTTGTGGCTTAAAATTGTTCAAATCTTTTTGCTGGCCTATAAATACCAGATTGTTTAAAAAATATTAAAACATGACTGCTGCCAGAGAACCAATAACACCGCCTCTTGAGATTGATGCCATACTAAAATGCCAAAAAAATCCCAGACAAAAACCCAAACCCCATCTCTTACTGAAGAAACACCTACGGGGAAAATCAATCCTTTCCTGCCAGAAACAGGACACGAACTGGACTACCCTGTTACAAAGATGACCTTGTGGTCAGAAGGTTACCTAATGTATTTAGTATATTCACTGAGATACTAAGGTGTATTTAAAATTCCCATTTGCAGCCCACAACACTACAGAGTTGTTCTTCCTTCCACGTGGCCCCGAACTGCATGGTAAATTATGGTCATCCCTTCTCCCTGCTACCAAAATTAATTATCTGATAAAGAGAGTTAATACAAGTGGCTGCCCTGCAACAATCTCTTTGATGGATTTGTGTTCGGGGCACTGCAGACGGCCTTGCCAAGACACAGACACCATAAACATTTTGGTTCTGTGACTGGATGAGTCACTGCAAAGAAATCCCTTCAAAAGGGGCAGGAGCAGAAGGAGTCTCCAACACTCGTGCCGGGTCTGAGGATGGACAACCTCAAGTCCCCAAGCCATGAAGCAAACTGACAGTGCAGCTCTAAATGCAAATACCGGCTCCAGCAGCCAAAATATTGCCTTCCAACAGCACTAGAGCCAAAAGTCAAAGAAAGAAATGTTCATGTGCATCAGTGCACAGCCACTTCCCCTCAGTAATGGCCTGGCACACAGGCAGCTGCTTCCAGATGCTTTGGATGGCAGAGTACAGACAGAAAAAAAGATGTGTGTTTTCCCCCACTAAATTAGCGTGTGTGGAAAAAGCAACATCAATCAATAAGAGAGCCAGCAGCCCAAAATAAAGTGTCTGAACTACCACAAGTTTCCTCAGTATCTCAAATTATGCCAAGTAATTAATGCTGAAAACAGCCTCTGGTGGGCTTTTCCCATTTCAAACGAGGAATGAGAAGCAAAAAGGTAAAACAAGTGAGAGTTCAGTGCTAGAGACAGACCAAATTCATGTAGCAAGGCTTCTGTTCTCAACAAGAAAAGACTGTCCTATGATGTATTTACAGCTAACTCAACAAAAAAAAAAAGACTTGCTTTCTCTCTCCTTCCATTTAAACTTTGTGCTGGTCTGTGGAAATAGAGATATTCAGTATAAAGCATAAGTTTGAGTGGAGAAAACAAAATGACATTGTGATTGCCAGTTCCTGCAGAGAGATCCAAAACGATAAAACCACAGCTTGTTCCTTCACCATGGCCAGGGAACAGAGCTGTGCCCTGTCGCACAAAAATAACCAAAGCCAGAATTTCTCCCCTTTAAATTCCTGCTCCCACTCTGCTTTTCCCCCGAGGAATTACCCCCACCTGTTACAACCTGAAGTAATTCTTTGGGAAGCTGAAAACGTAAATGCACCCCTGAAGCAGCCAAGCCAAGCAGCAGAACAAGACAAAGTGCCATCCCAGCACCCTCTGTGCGCGCTCTGAAGTCCGGGCACATCCCAGCACTGCTGACAGCCACTGACACTTGACAGCAGGACAGATCCCTTATCTGCCAGCAGGAAATGAACAGTGCCCCCAATAACTTGAGGTGTCTCTTTCAGTAGATGACAGTGACAATTTAGCAGTTTGTTATGGCAAGTCTTGCAGCATTTAATTGCATTTAGACAGACAAATTGGAAGAGCAGCTTCCTCCCTGCACTGACCAGGTTTCTTACAGACATAGTTAACAACTCCCTGTTTATTTGCAAATAGGTTTTGCTTCAAGCAACTGGAAGAAAGTAAAACCTTTTCTGAGGCAGTCAGGGCTGTGGGTTTATCTGCAGATCTAATGGAATTAGGATACAACAATGCAGAGAGACAAAACATGGCTGTTTATTGTGTAAAAGAAATAAAATCATTCCAAGGTATTTGACTCTCCAACCTTTGGCAAAAAAAAAATCTGAGTAACCAATACAGATCAGAGCCCGTCCAATCCAAAATAGCCATATAAGCTAAGAGTTAATTATTCACAATTCCTTTCAGTCAGTAGGCCAAGTTACAGTCACCCTTCAGATGTTTGAAGAAACCGAGGGACGCAAGAGTGAGAGTGCTCTGCATTTGGAGGATTTAGGATCATAGGAGACATAAAATCGCTCTTGCTGCAAAATAGTCGGGAGCCTGACTGACATTTCTGCCATCCCCAGACCCATGGGTGACGTGCAGTATCTTCTGCATCTCGGACTTTTGACCTTTTGTCATAGATCAAAGACATTCAAGATATTTTCTTTTGAATTCAGGCCACTGGCAGTTAACCCAGCAGCTCCATGTTCATCAATAAACCACACCCTCAGCTGCCACATCCACACATTTTTTGAACACTTCCAGGGGTGGTGACCCCACCAATTCCCTGGGCAGCCCATTCCAGTGCTTGACAACCCTTACAGTGAGGAAAGTTCTCCTAATATCCAATCTAAACTTCCCCTGGCACAACTTGAGGCAATTTTCTCTGGTCCTGTCACTTGTTACTTGGGAGAAGTGACCGAGCCCCACCTGGCTACAACCTCCCTTCAGGGAGTTGTAGAGAGCAATGAGGTCCCCTGAGCCTCCTTTTCTCCAGACTGAACACCACCAACCACTCCTCACATGATTTGTGCTTTTGTCCTTCCATCAGCTTTGTTACTCCTCTATAGAAACAATCTTTTATTGTTTCCTATGGAGTTCATGGAAAAAAAAATACGCACATCTGGGTTTTGGGAGCACTGAAAGGTCACCTACATTTGAAGTGACTGACACAAAATTTTGTGTTATTACTTTACTCCTCGAGCTGTACAGTAGAGGGCAAGTGCTGTGATGGCACCTGCATAATGCAGACACACATAATATGGTCACAGTGAATCAAAAGCCTAAAGGAAACCTTTTTTCAGGGTCAAATGTGTTTGAGTATCTCTAAAGTAGAACAGAAGAATGTAAACAGGCATGAACTGCTATATTTCTGAAGGGTTTTTTCATTCAGTTCTCTTTGCATTGTGGGCATCAATCCCAGAACATAAAAAATAACTAGAACAAAGGAAAAATAGCCACACAAGAAAGAGAACTTCAAAGGGATGATATGCTTCACACTCAGCAGTAAAATACATCACTGGTGGCAGATCAATATTAGCAATTTCCATTTGCACTCCCATCCTGGACAAAGGGAACTCTTCTAACAGTTACCCTTAACAAGAGAGTCAAAGATACAACTCTGCAACATTCAGGTTATTGTAATATTAAAGAAAAAATGAGTGATACCCAGTGCTCACTAAGGCCTCTCCTGAGAAGGCAGTGCTAGGATGACACACAAGGATTCTCTGCATTGCTGTCCTCATTTGATAGTTGAGATGACATGCTGCATAATGCCACCATTCAGATACAAACCTAGTCTTTCCCTTTGGTCCAAAATCCCCCATATTCTTGGCCTGTGTTTTTAACGTGTTGGGGCAGACAACAGACTCCCCAACCAGACCAGTAATGCTCATGACCACAGTTTGTAGAAGTTTGGGCGTGTTGAGCTGCTGAGATAGATATTCATAACCTCAGAACTGAAAATATAGACCCAAATATCTTTACTGCTGGTTGAATTAAAAAGGTTATGGGTAACTTATACTTAAATAAATATTCAGGGTTTTATAAAAAAATAGCCATAAAGCTCAAACCTTAGGCACTGACCTCATACCGTGGAGATGAGCTGACTGACAATCTATGAAGCAGATTTTTCTGATTCCTGTCTCTGCACTGCGCCTGCACCTGAGAGTTGTGCCAAGCAGCCATGTGCAACAGAATTGAGTCAGGAGCTCTTTCCAGGAAAAGCACACACAACTCGAGTACAAAAGCAAATCCAAAATGTCGGAGTTCAGCTGGTGCTCGAGAAATACCAGGCCTTTGTCCCTGAACACCGTGTCTGCTGCGCCCCGCTCCTTCTCAGAGGCTCATAAGGAAATACCATATGTCAAGCAGGATTTATTACAGACTCTCTATATGATTAAATTCCTTCTCAGCTTCAGGCAAGGCAAAATTAATTTGACTTTAAAACAAAGCAAATGTTAGTCTAATATGTGCATGTTTTCTGCTCTTTCCTTAGAGAGCAGAGCCTGTATTTCACAAGCAGCTGAGATTCCTTCTGAAACCAATAGGCATTGATTGATTAATCACTAAGGATTTATTGCTCAGTGAACAAATGATGACATATTATCTAAAAGAAATGGAGCAAGTGGTGCCTGTGGAGATGTATCTGATGGCCAAACAACAAAGATGAGACTTACATTCCTGCAAAAGGATACCTATTGTTTTAGTGATATTATTTACATGGAGATTCAAGCAGAAGAAAATCTGTTTTCATTTGAATATTTTAAATTTTTGGAGTTTCGTAAGTGTAACTAAACTTACTATTTCAGCCTAAGGAAACACAGCTGTATTCAAATTTTGGGTAAGCAGTGCCCAGAAATAGAAATGCTTGAAAAGATACAGCAAAAATGGTCAGTTCTGTGAACTCAAGGAATTAGCTCATTGGATTTTTGTGCTGCATTGATCATGTAACCCTAATTACAACCTTGATTTAGAACTCCAGTTTCTTGGTTATATGAGTTAGCAGCTAATTATTATTTAAGTGTTAATTATCCTTAGCCTATACACATTTGCTAAAGTCATCAGGCTCTTTTCCCATAGATCTAAAGAAAGTATTTTTTTTCCAGAAGAGTGAGCTCTCTGTTTCAGCTGTACTTTGCCATCCATTTAAGATGGGAAATTGGAGCTCAGACCTTCATATCCTTCAAAGGGGCAACACATCTCCCCGGGAAAGGTGACGACAGAGAGCAGGGTCCCACTCAAAGCCTGACCCCACTGCAGCAGGGATAAACACAAGGAGGTTTTGCAGCATTAAAAAGGGGAAAACATGAAATACAGAGTGAATGAAGCAGCAGCAGCTGGAGGGCCCAGGCTGGTGCCTGTGTGTGCTGAGATTGGCCTCCCTGGAGCGCACCTGAAATCTGCTCCTAGCACTGCACAGAGCAGACACTGCCCTTTGGTGCTGTCACACTGCAAATAAACACAGACGCACAGCACTTGGGTTTTGCACTTCTTTGCACCTGTTTGAAGATGACTGTGGTCCAGTGAGGAATGACAAAGCAACCCAAACTCCCCCTAGCCCTAATTAGCCCAGTTGATCATGTCAGGGCAAGTATTCATCTATTTGTAACACAACTTGAGAAAAAATTGAAACACCTCCACTCGTCCTTATTGCAATAATTTTTCTAATAACAAATAATTTTAATGACAAAATTATATAATAGTCTCAACTGTAACAGAACACTTTTCAGCTGTAAAACTATAAGGGAATGAAATGTTTTCCACAGCATTAATGAGCTTTCTTGGACAAGTTATGTTTCAATAAAATATTAATTCTTGCTCATTTGTCATGTGTTAATTAGGAGAATAAGCTGTAGGAAGTCTAGATTACCATGCAAATGTTAATTAGGTCATAATTTATGTTAAGCATTTCTAAGTATAGGAGCACCAGAATCACATATAGCAGCAGATGAACTTTAGGAAAAAAATTGCATTTGCAACAGTTATTTTTCTATTTAAATATGAGAGTTACTATGCTTTAATAAACATCAAAGAACATGTATTTATTTGGTTGTCCAAAGTCTCCTCTCCTCTTTCTACCCGGAGTCACACCTCAGGTGAAAATTTTCTCTGGCCAGGTATGATAAGAACCTGGGAGCAGACGGTGAGGTCACTTTGCAATGCAAGAACTCAACTGCCATGGAAATCCTGGAAAAAATAGTGGCTTTAACTTATGTTGGAGCCAAAACACACAGCCCTGCAGGAGCAGGAATGCTGGCTCATCAGGGGGTGCTGGAGCTCTCCCCTCTGCAGTCAACAACAACAGCAACACTCCTGGAGTCACCTCTTGTTTTTGAAAGTGACTCACTGTGGCACTTTCCCAGTGAGAGGGAGAAGGCAGCTGAGAAACAGGGGAATCCTTTTCAGCATTTGTCCCACTGCTCCCTTCAGAAACGGGGACACAGGAAAAAAAAAATTACAGGATGTGGCTTTTCAAATCTGTGAGGAAAGAGCATCCTCCAACCTCAAGCTCGTCCTCAGAGGCTTTTCACTATTTTTTGCTGTGCACAGGCACAGATCCTGGCAGCAGGATTTTGTTTTCTGGTGAAGAAGCAGGACCTGCATCTGTCCGAGGCACATGGGCAGCATTCAGGCTCACTGTTCCTTGCTGGCCCATTACCTGAAAACACCCCAATGCTGCAGCCAGTTTGAGGCAGCAGAGAAAACAGCTCTGCTCTGGCATTTTATGTGGAACAACCACTGAAATAAACAGCTGCAATGACACACTGTAGTGGGATGAAGATAAATTTATTTTGCTGTTTCCACACTCCCACAATTTTTACACCTCCCCACACAAATCTGCCCAAGCTGCTTCCACTTTGTTGGTATTATCAAAGGAAGAAAAATAGCACTGGGCTCTGGAGGGAATACCAGCATCAACTCCCCCTGCTTCACTTTGAAGGCCAACATTAATTGTTATTTTCATTTGTTGAACTGCATTTCAATTGATTTTTTGAGCTGTTTTTTTGTGGTTTGATTTTTTTCTTTTTAAAGGGGAAAAATCATTAAATGATACAAGAGTTAACAAAACATATGCAATTCCACTTGAAGTCATAAGTCAGCTCTATCTTCTCCAAGCTATTTCTAAAGTAAACAATGTCAGATTGGAAAAAAAAGATAGTTCAGCCATAACATTTGACACTTTGGGAGCTAGAAACACAATCGTTTGGAAAAAAAAAAATAGTACAGAAGGATTATAGTTAAGTTTTGCTCTTTTTTAGTATGATATAAGATACTCCCCCTAAAAAAGACAAAGTGGGAAAGAGAGACCAGCAAAAGTAGCAAAGGGAACCAAGGGCACTCAATCAATTTTAATACTAAATTTCATTCAGGGACAAATAAAGGGGAGGGAGACAGGAAAGCACAAACATTAGTAGATGACATAGAAAGACCAAGCACTTATTTATCATTCTTCATAATGCAAAACTGGTGAAAAGTATTAAAGACATCACATGCCAAACTGATTCAGATGAGCAATTTTTGGATTGGTATAATTGCTATATGGCATAATTACTGGCATTTTACACCAGTAAATATAGGTACTTTAATGCACAGCAATTACTTGGTTCCAGGTCACTACACAAGCCTGAGCTATGTTAACAAGAGGTGTAGAAAACTAGAGGGGAAAGCAGGACCCTGTATCCCATTGCTGCAAAGGAAATAATTCGTGGTGTGGCTCTGAACCCAGCACCAGGTCCCTGATCCATGGCAGCAGCAGGTCTGAACCCCAGAGGCTGCTGGCTCCGCACCTGCCCTAAGTCACTTGGGTCGGTGAGCAGTGATAAGGGACACCCTGTGAACACACTCTGTATATAAACCAGCAGCTGAGCTACTCGAGCGGAGACAGAAAACTCCTGACCCTGCCCAGGACACCCCAACAATCCCACCCTGTGCCTGAGAGCATCATCCAAACACTCCTGGAGCTCTGGCAGCGTGCCCATTCCCTGGGGAGCCTGGTCAGTGCCCCATCGCCCTCTGGGGGAAGAACATTTTCCTGATAGCCAACCCCAACCTCCCTTGGCACAGCTCCAGCTGTTCCTTTAGGTACTCTCACTGGTCCCCAGAGAGCAGAGTTCAGTGCCTGACCCTCCACTTTTTCCCTTGTGGGGAAGTTTTAGACAGCTTTGAGGTCTCCCCTCAATGTCCTCTTCTCCAGGCTGAAAAAGCCCAGTGACCTCAGCTGCTGCTCTTAACTGATGGCATAATGCATGCTATTCACTGGAGCAATTTAAGCCCTTCAGCTCTGAGGAAAATCCCTATTTCACATTTATTTCCTTAAAAACAGAGCACAGTTAATAATCATTATTTCAGTGGAGATGAGCACAGTACCTTGCCCTCCGTTTGGAATATCACATTTAAATCACCCTGTACACAGTGACAGTGTTGATCTTGAAACCCCTCAAGCCAAAATAGCTTTATTTCACACTGCCTATACATTTTTCAGGGCAGAGATGCAATCGATACGCACAAAGGAGTCCAAGGAACCCAAGAGGAACGAGAATAGTTTTTGTGGAATTGATGTCGCCATGCGTCCATTAGCCCCACTCAGTAATTAGGAAATTAAAAGTGTCTGATTGCTCCCTTCTACTGAAGGTCACCCTTGAGGCCCTAAAGTTGGGTTTAGATGCTAATTAAGAGTTTGCTGAGTGCTGCCAGGACTTGGGCTACAAATGCCAGCAGAAATCCTGTTCTAAGTCCCTGAGTTATTATAAACAAATGCATGTCCTTCTCTACAGGGGATATTTTCAGGATTACCTAAGCCTTGGGTTTATCACCACAGTTTGTAAGGCAATAGCCTGGCTGTACACATATATTTCACTTTAATAACGTCTTCCTTCTTTCAGAGAGTAAAATTTGGTTCAGATTAATAAATCAGGGCACTCCATATTATGCATACCCACAGGCATAAGCGAGTCAATCAATATCAAATTTTAGCTACACCTGCTAACAATTTTTGCTGATAACTTAGTTCATTAACAAAATCCGAGAAACATAGCATAAACACAAATGTGTGCAATTAAGATAATGCTTAAAATACTGAATTTTGGTCTTACGAGCCCCTAAGATGATATAATAGCTTAAAAATAGGCTATTCTGAACACCTGAGTGCAGAAAGCAGATTTGCAATCAACACATGTGATACTGAAGCAACACAAAGTAGCCCAGCCTGGGAAGCAGGGTACCCAATTAACACAGTGAGTGTGTCCTGATGCACCTGTGCTGGCTCTGGAGCTGGTGCAGGCTCCAGCTTGGACACGTCTGGGTTCCTTTGCACTGTGTGGACATGCCTAGAATCATTTTATGAGAGGGGGACATTCAGAGGACTAAGACCCACTGAAATGAAACCCTGATGCAACTTTTAAACTAAATGCCTGAAAACTCATGGCTGAAATCCACAGAAAGCAGAAACCTTCACTTGGGTACCTAGACCACTCTGTCCCAGGAGATGTCTTTGTAGATCAGATAAAGTCACCTGAGTTTAAGAATAATTTATCTGTTATCCTAAGTACAGGCCTTTGAAGATAGACTTTCTTTAGATAATCTTTCTTTCTGCAGTAATAGATAAGTTATTATAGAATATCAGACCAATTGCTGCACCTAATCCCCTACTCTAACAGCAGCTAATGCCAAAGGGGCTCGGTGCTTCGAAAGGGTACAGAAAGTACTGCGGGAATAAACAACATGAAAACCTGCCCAGTGCAAGGCACACAGGAAAGCAAGTGCAACACTGCAAACAGGAAATAAATCTGCTGGGAACAGACAAAAAAACACTATTAAAAAAATCAAAACAGGTAGTTTACAACTGATACAATAGCAAAGGGGATACCTGGACAGAGGGAAGACAAGGTACAGGCTAAGGACAATCAGACACCAGCACAGTGTAACAAAATTTATGAAGAACAGAAGAAGGTGGAAATAATCAGAGCATAAAACAAGCACCTTAATAAGACTTCTGGCTGCACTTATAAACTTCAACAACTGCATCTTAGATGGCTCATGCAGCACGATTCAGACACAGCCAGGATGACACAAGCTGAAGACGATACTCAAGTTACAAGCAGGGTGAAATTATTTACAGAGGACAACACTGAAAACTGAGATTTGACACAATGACGAGTCCTGCTATGGCTGTGACAAGAGAAGAATTTTGTTCTAATATATTGTATCAGGCTAAAAAGCCAGATATCATGGACGTCAGGTGCGGTGGCCGGTGAACATACCTTTATGTTAAGCTGACCAAAAGGCTTTTCCCAGGGTGCCTGGTTCTGTTGAGTTGATCTATTCCCATTTGAATTCCCGGTTTGGCTGCTGGCCTCCGTCCCTCGTCACTCCCCCGGGGCTCTCCCATTGCTCCCCGCTCCCTGATCCCACCTTTTCCCTGGCCCCGAGGAAAACCCTGAGCTAGCCATTGTTCTCGTATTTGCCCCTGAACCTTCAAAGGTGAAAATGCAATAAATGCTCCTGCCGAAATGCAGGCAAATGCCCTTCCTGACTCTTTGCTACTGACTTAATACTGAAGCTGCCCAGGCTTCTGTAGGGGCATGCGGGACCGCACGGAGCCGGGAAGGAGCGGTATTAGTCAGGGAGACAGGTGCAGGTTTTAGTGCAGGCATCACTAGGATTTGCACTAGAGATATTAAGATTTGCATAGCTAGATTACACTGGTAAATGAAGTTTACAACCTAAAAAATTACCCATTATTTCTACTGTTTGTTAGTTGTCTAAGTCCCTAATCTGGTTTTTTGAATCCCACTGTATGTTGATTTGTGAAGAGTCTGACACATTGCAAAGTGGTTCTGTAGCTTTGGCCTCTTCTTTAAGATCACTGCACCCTTCTTCTCTTTGACTACCCAAACCTGTCCTTGCCGCCTGCAGACCGAGTCACACACCACACTCCCTCTTGAGGACCTGAACAAAAGCACCGTGACAAATTTTCTACCTCAGTGGAAGAGATTCATTTTGCCCTGGTTAAGATGAAGTGTCCTGATTAAGCATTCACTCCTTTCTCTGATGGGTCATTTGGCTCATCTGAAATCCCTCACATGAGCCATCAGTGAATTTTATTTGGTTGAGGGTCTAAAGCTGCTTTTATGCATAACCCTGGAAGAGTTATCTACTGCCCTGAGTCTTTTGGGCAATGCTGGTAAAATGCCACTGAATCAACATGGTCTTACTTGGTGCCTACATCGTGCTGATGGAGCAACAGGATGATGGAAGCTCAACCTAGAGCCAACTGCTTGTTTTGGAAAGATTTTCTCCTATACAAGACAATCAACTTCTTCCATCACCTTTTTCTTGGCAGTTTTGGAGTCTGAGTTACAATATTTGCTCATCATTCCATGAGCTTCTGAAAACACGTCATAGTTTCCTTGGGTCATATTTTCATACTGATAGTACAGGTTCTGAGAGTTGCATAAACAGAAAAACCTACAAAAAACACCAACAATTCTATGCTAAAAAAATTACAAAAAAGAATTGCAGATGATGGTCAAACCCATTCAAAAAAAATTAAGGTTCACAGTATTTCACTTCAAAAATTTCAGCTAAAATTCATTATCTGAGTAATGTATTTTTTACTTGCATTTCCTGTAAGTATTTTTAGGTACATTTTTTTCCTCAAACAGAAGTCTAACAAGGCAAGTCTGAACTGATTTAAAAAGATGTACTTTCATTAGCAGGTGATTTACTACAGCAGAATGTGTGTTAGATCCAGCAGTAAAGGCAAATTAATTGAACCAAAAATACTTTAGGAAGAAGCAATCTGAGTTATCAGGTGTTAGTAATCAAAAAAGATTAATACAGGGATATTCATGACCTCTACTTGTAAATAAACATCAAGAAAACTTTTCTCCCTTCAGGAAACTAATTCAAGAGAGCCTCGGAAACTGTAATTAGTATTAATTTAGCTGATTGTACACTCAGATAAGATGTGCATAAAATGGTTTCAGACTTTAGGGGAAACAGACAGCTACATACACCAATTAACAGATTTTTAAAAGACCTGGAGATAAGTAATTAATTAGAGGAACGCAGGCAATAAAGGGGTTCTAAAGAAACTGGTGGCTCTGCAGACAGGAGCCAAGGAATCATCGGAAGGAGGCTGTGGAATGGCAGGAGAGGGGAAGATCCTCTCTCTGCAGCCCTCTGCCAGCTCCAGGAGCAGCAGGGACCAGCTCACCCTCACTGAATTGAGCACAGGCACAGAGATAATTGGGACTTTTCCGAGGGAACCTTTTTGTAACCTGGTAGCACACATTCTGTACAGATGAAGCCTCCTGAGGAGCCACTTGGGATTTTGATGGGAAAGAGTTGCTAAGGAACAAGGCAGGTTTTGGTCAGAGGCAAAGAGACAGCAGAGCCCCTTGTCAGGGCACTACCCTGGCCCAAGAGTAGCAAAGAAAAACTCTTCCCCCCGCTTAATTCAGGCCAGGGCATAAATGTGAATTCCCCATGCCCAACTTCACTGCACCACCTCCTCTCCCCGACCTCGAGGCCCTTCAACAATAGATGGGTCTTTATTTTGTTCCATTCTCCATCAAAACCTCTGAAAGCCTTCTTTCATCTTGCTTTGAAGTAGATATTTTTAATGAAGTGTTTACCAGCCAAGTCTAATTGTGTAGCATAACTAGTGCAACTTGAAAAAGCACTCAGAACTGCTCTAGAGATGGGAAATGACTACAAGCCAAAAGTTGCAAGAGGGAGCAAATGAAAAACTTCTTTTTAAAAAGGCTCCTGATGTCAGTGAATCTGTCATTCCTCCTACTTTATAAAGCTTGTCCTTGTTCATCATGAAATTTCTTTGCATTTACCAGCCCAAAACAGCTTTGCTTTCTATTCAAACAGCCAAAGACCTGTCTGGGCTGCAGTTACCAACGGGTGTCTTAATGACACAAAATGTAATGTAACAGTTGTAACAAAAGCAAATCTAAGGAATGGCAGGGTTTTAATATTTCAATAAGGTTAAAGCACGAGTGTTAAATTATTTAGGTTCAGGAATAAGATAAAAGCACTAGAGCAATATCACATCCATACTCATATATCTTTACACATGTAGAGGTGATATCTATGGGATAAATTGCAGGAGTGTGAGGTAAATGAATTTACTATGCACTTTGATCACAATACCCTCTCCTGGCCTACTAATCCATTTCCCAGCAGACTCGCTCTAACATCCCAAATCACAGAACACTTTCATTGCTGCCATTAAGAACAATGTTTCATAGTCTACCTGTTTTTCTCTCCTCACAGGTGGGGAAGTTTCCCTCCTTGAAAAATTAGGAAATATAAATTAAGTTACGGAAAAGAATACAGATGAAATCTTTATATCCTCCACTCTTTTATATTGTGTAACTATATAAGAGACTCATAAGGAGAAACCATCTTCATATACTGACAGCTGGGCAAGATGCTGTGATGGCATGATTCTCTTGGAGGGGGAAGAAATAATAAAATCTAGATATTTAACTCTTCAACTAATGATTTCATATTGCCAATAAAGAAATAATATATATCTATATACGGAAAAGCACTAAAAGTTAAACCTAATCTACAAATGTGCTCACAATTTGACATTTTAGGGCTATAGACTGTTACATGAAAAAATTATAATTAACATACCTATCACTGTCAGAAGTGTGATGGAACCAAAATGTTTGGCAAGTAAAGAAAGCCTGCTACTTCCTTGAATGCTCAGTCACAGCTACCAGGAGCAGGGAATCACTGGAGCAATCTCTCCCTGCCAGGCTCTGAACATCACACACAGGTGAGGTGCTGCCGGGCTGGAGGCTCCCAAGTGAGCAGATTTACCCCTCTGCCCACCAGGCTGGCAAACAGCTGTAAACCCGAAGGACGATCTATCACAAAGCTGAACAAACCATAAACTCAGGTCTTCTTTACTGGAAGATCACCAAGTGGATTGATGTCACGGATTTGCAGCTTCTGCATCTTGCCACACATACAGAAGGGTGTAGTGCCTGAAACCCCCATGGAAGAAATCCATATGAATGGGGGGAATGCAAAGCCAGAGGTGAGTTGGATTACAGTAAAGCTATGGATGCAAAGCTGTGTTATGGACATACAAGCACTACCTTCCCCCAATTTACCATGGCTTTGTTTACAGCATGAGTTGCACTTACCCTAATATTGAATATTGACAGAAAGAGTCATGGCAGACTTAATGACACTTTGAGCATTCTCTGCTCTTGAGTCAATAGATGTGCTTTAGAATTTGTTACAGGAATCATTACATTCAAAATGTAATAAGAAAAATATTTCTAGAGAAGAACAAAGACAGGGTAATTGATACTGGTTTCAGGTTTCATACATTTGTCCTTTACGGTTTTAAGTACTTCATTTAGAAAATCTATCCTTGTGAGCACTGAGGTCTGCCCAGCTGTGGCCACCAGAACACAGAATGTAAAATAAAAATATTAGAAGAGTTTCTTCTTTGTTGGGGCTGAGGTAGACAGATAACAAAGAAAATAATGAAAACTCAGGTAACTTGAGTGGGTGATTTTACCTAAAGAATGGCAGAAACCCTGTGCCTGCAGTGACACCTTTTCAGCCCCCAGGTCAGCTGGGGCTTTGCCTTTGCCTTGTGGAGGCGGGAGACCTGGACAATGTCTGCCCCACTGGGGCCACAGCTGACCAGCACCACGTCCAGCCTGTCAGAGCTGTTCCCCGAGGACAGACAAGTCAGATCGCCCTGGGGGCACAGGGAAGAGGAACATGGAAAATCAGTGTGTGCTGAGCTCCTGCAGTGCTGGGGCACTGCTGCTGCTGCCCAGCCAGGGCAGCTCTGCCACACCTTGCCCCTGCAGGTGCAGAGAGAAATCTTCACTGCTGCTAGAGCAGAAATTCTCTCAGGGAGTGGGGGGAAATCTGAAGAATGCAGCAGCATCCATTTCCCGTGGCCAATGCAGCACAGGGATTTTCTGCTGTCCCTCACAATTCTATTCCCACAGCTTTGGTCTGTGACAAGCCGTGGTCCCAGGGGAAACATCTCATTCCAGGCTGGCACTTGGACAATGCGGAAAGATGCTCTCAGCAACAGCAGGACTGAAAACATTTCAGTCTTCATCAGGACCAGCAGGAATGCAGCCAGACCCCAAACCCTTGTGAGTATTTGAATAACTGATGGCAAGAGCAGGTCAGCCAAAGGGAAACTTTTAGCACTGAGTTACCCATGAGAGGGCCTAGGACCTTGGTGCTGTGAACATCCCACTACGGACTATACTGAGAAGACAAGAAATTAGGGAAGAGCAAAGGACAATTATGTGAAGAAAGTGAGGGCAGAATCCAGCTCTGCACACTAAAAATGGGTCTCTGCACTACAAGATGAGGTAATGCACAGAAGCTAGGAGTGAATATTCCTGCACCACAGAGAACAAAAAAGTTAGGCAAGCCTGGCCATGTGCATATCCACAGTTTCTCACTTTGGGAGATGACGCATTGCCCCCTTCCTCTATCCTCCTCAAGAAGTAATGAAGGGAAATACATAAAATAACAGCAGCCATAAATAAGGAGTCTTTGCAGCAGAACAGAATTAAGCCTCCTTTTCTTATAGCATCTTTCCCAAGCTTCCCATTTACAGATGGAGAAGATACTTCAGACAAAGGAGGGTGTCTAAAACATGGAGGATTTTTGTGGTTTTGATGTTTAAATAAATAAGAAGAGAGGCAGGCAGAGTGTTATATAATCCAGCATAAAACTTCTCAGTTTTATGTTAAAAAAGAAAGAAATTTGCACCCTTGCCTCAAGGTTAGTGTCCTGAAAACGTTTAGCAGCTTTTTTTTATAGAATAGCATCATTATCGTGCAGATATAATACACAGGATGCTTCTCAAAATTATATCACAAAGTACTTGTGCATTCACAGTACCCAGTAACTGCCTCCATAATTTATGGGCACCATCCTATGCAAATCATTGGAAAGAAAATGACAGATCTCAGGGGCTGTTTGTTGTTTAATCTCACTTTGTCATGATTCAAAAAAGAACGATGTGAAAATACAAGGAAAGTCATCCATAATGGTAAAAAAAGATTCTTGGACGTTCGTGGTTGTTTTCTAAGAAACATAAATAATCAGCTCTTTGTCAGCTATGAAATGAATTTACATTTTCTATTCCACATGAAGGGCCATCAAAATCCTAAGTGTTTTACACCCTATGCTATTTCTGCTGGCAGAAAGTTGGGGCTCTAAGATTTGACAGCAAGAGATCATCCACTGAGCTGGGAAGCAGCATGGAAAGATATCACAAAACTGGGCTGGGACTTCAACAGGCATCACAAGGCTTTGGCAAGAGGTTTGTGCTTTGGGCTGCTGAGAATAAAAACGCCAATCCCTTGGTGTGGTGTGGTGACCCTGGCTGAATGCCAGGTTCCCACCAAAGCTCTTCCATCCCTGCCCTTCTCAGCTAGACAGGGAGACAAAATGACAGGCAGGGCAGGGAGAGGCCACTCAGCAGTCACTGTCAGAGGCAAAAGAGACTTCACTTGGGGAAATCAGTTTAATTTATTGCCAAACCAGAGCAGAATCTTGGCAAATAAAAACAAGTCCCAAAAACACCTTCCCTCCCACCCCTCCCTTTTCCCCAGGAACAGTTTCAGTCCCAAATTCCCTCCCTCCTTCCCAAACCACCATATTATTGTTGATGCCACCTTCTCTGGTGAGCTTGACCTTGGCCAGGGATCCATCCCAGAGCCTCTGGCATTGGCTCTGTCAGACATGGGGGAAGCTTCTGGCAGCTTCTCACACAAGCCACTCCTGCCACTAAACCTGGCCAAACCCAATACATCAGATCTCATCTTCACTTTCATATTTACCAAAATTTGGATCCTGCTGAAAGTGTTATGTTCCTACCAGAAGTTTGGGAGGGTTTTTTTTTTTTTTTTTTTTCACAAGTCTGTATATTTCACTAAAGGTCTCCTGGCACATAACTCCCAACTCATTTACTGTAAATCCTACTACTTTAAAACAAATATGTCCACATAGGAATACCACCACAATCCTCTCCACCCTCCCTGCAATGAAAAAGGCACAATTAGCTACAGTTTTCATAACTGCTGGATTCAGTGACTGCTATTAGATCACACAGAGCTCCACTGCTGAGAGAAAATGCCGCTTTCTCCAGAAGAGGAGAACAGTGGTGATGTGCAAGGCAGAGCTGAGTTTACACAAAAACGACAAAAGCAGATGTTATCAGAGAGATAAAGAAACACATTTCTAATACAACAACTTTGTTAAAAAAAAAACAAAAAACAAAACCAAAAAAAACCCAACAGCAACAAAAAACCGACCAAAAACCTAAAAGCTTCTCTCAAAGTAATATTTCAGTCTGAGTTTCTTCAAGGACAGCAGAATAACTGCTGCAGATGTGCATTAAAGGAGGAGTATTGGTGTCTGACATGGATAACTGTCACACTGACAAGTGAAATGTGCTCATTAAATTAGCGGAGGTCTTGAGATGACTGTAGTCAGCAAAACACAACAGCACTGCAGACAAACAGGGGTTTGTCAAAGCTTTGCCTTCCCTCCCTCTGGGCTCCTGCTTCTTCCTGAATGGATGAGCAGAGGCCATGGGCAGGGCTCTGCTGAGGCTGGTGCAGCCTTGGCCTCCCCCAGAACTCAAGAGAAGCTGCAGGTCAAGCCTTGAGTTCAAATACAGCAGAATAGCAGAAAGTCTTCATCTCTCACACTGCTCTGAGAGTTAGGGGGCAGGGGTTCAGCTTTCTTCCAAAAGAAAGTGTTCTGCCAAAGTGTTCCCTGTCCAGAGGGTAAACTTTGGAACAAGCTGCTTTTGTGATATGCGTCCTTTGTTTGTTAAAACCTCCTTTTCACATATATTAAGTTCTGAATGACCAGCAACTGCCCCCACCAGCTCAGAGCACAGCCACATACTCAGCTTCAGCGGCAGAGATTTTAGACCTGTCTTGGCCATCTCCTCCCTTTTTGGCAGGCTTAGGGGCTGCTCCAAAACCCATCCAACCTTCCATAGAACACTACCTTACCCATGGAGACTGGGAGCAACGGACTGGGGTTTTTTGCTGTCTCATAAAAAGTGAGAGAGAAAAATCCTGGTGTCTCATTTCTGCTCTCTTATTTATTTATTCAAAATGTAAAACCGAAGAGCTACTGGAAGCCACTCTCCCTTCCAGCCCTATCTTAACACCACAGCTCTACTTTAGGGAGAAAGATGAAGAGCCAGCCCCTAGAGCAGAACACGACTTCTGATTAGAGATACTCTGAATAAAATCTATTTAGGGAAGGAAATAGTACCATCCCAAGTCTTTTTTATTCATCTGGCCTTTTCCTGGCTCTTCTTTCAGTGTCTAGAAATTTGTCAAATTGTTTCAGGTTTTGTTTTCTATTTCTTCTTTTCCACTTAGGCAGAAAAACAACTGAGTGGTTCTAAACTAATTTCAAAATGTAAATATTGCACCAAACCAACACTTGATATCTTGCTTTGGCTGACATCTAAAAAAAAAAAAAAATTCAATTATTTACACTGCTTTAGTCACACAACAAAAGCAACGCTGCTTTTCAAAATGTAGACTGTTACCCTGTATTCCCTCAAACTAAAAAATAAACAATTGTCACAATAGAAAAGAAAATTTGCTACAATTACTCAAGCATAAGAAAGCTTATCACCACAAGAGATTCAGTGAGCATTTTTTACATTAATTCACCAGTAGAGATGGAATCAAGTTTTAGTTTGATACTCAAGACCTAATGAGAGCCTCCAGATACTTTCTGCAAGCCAGGCAGAAGGCATCAGCTGGTGCTCAGTCACCTTTTCACTGCATGAGAGGAAAAGGATCCCTTGCCAGGTGACCCCAATCTGAAGGTGAACCCAAACTAAAGTGGGACACACAATTCATTCTATGACAGCAAAAAGTCCCAACAAGAAGCAAAACCACTGATAAATATCTATAGAACCTCTGAGCTTTTGTGTTGCCAAAACAGAGATAAGTCATGGAGAAGAACTTTCTCCAGCTTGGAGGTTTTCTGGGTTCCAACAAGTGAGAAGCAAAACTTCTGCAGTCAAGCTCAACAGCCACAGGCCAAAAATGGCCATTAGTGGGGAAGGACATGCAGGAACTTATCAGCACCTTATCCCTACCAAGTGTGTGTGCCCACACCTTTGGCTGGGCCAAACAAGGTAACATCCACAGGTTGTTTTCCATCCAGGACTCCCAGAGTACAGGCCTCTTTTGGGACAGGTCTTCTAGGGCTTTCCCCAGAGCAATCCATTTTTAGAATCAATCAAGAGATAAAGGGTTGGTTTTTTTTCCGATTATAGCAAATGAAATAGTCTGATTTTTTTTTTTTCCCTTTATGAGACAACATTTGTCTTGACACAAGTTCCCACATTGCTGTAGCTGGCCTGCAAGTGTATTGAATAACAGTGGGCTGGTAATATCTACAAGTCAGACACATTTCAAAAAATACACTGAGTTATGCAGAATCCATTTTACACTGCCTGGGAAAGGCTGGAAGCATGGCCCTAAATTCAGGTGGGAAGCGTAGGTTTCAAGTGAGAAACACGGTTAAAGAGGAAGCCTTTCTGTCCTAAGACAAGCCCAATCCTTCTCACCTCCTCAAGGAAGCAGTTCAGTACAAAGTGGGAAGCTCCACATTTGAAGCAAAGCTGGCACTGCCCATCCGCAGTTTGGCCAAGAGCCTGGACATTCCCTGGGCAGGGAAACATTCCCTGACACGGCACAACGTGGCTGTCAATTGAGCACCAGCAACATGAGGGCTCTTTACACCTCTCAGATGGGGCAGTCTGAGCATTTACAGCTTAACCACCGTGGAAGTTTAAGCCAGCGTGAAGTTGGCTTTCAGCAAAGCACTTGATTCCATGAAAAGAGGGAGCTGAGAGGCTCCGTGATCCATCCCCTGGCTCAGAGCAGCACTTGCATGTCAAGCCATGCCAAGGACAGAGCACTAGGGAGGGGATCCTGCTCTGGGTACCAGCTGCAGGACAGTGTCTGGCAGCCACCAGAGGAAGCTGTGAGGAGCAGAGTAACAAAACCTCCCTTGTTTCCATCCCAGCTACCAGAAATGTGCTCTGGGGGACGGCTGTTTCCTCTGGTGGCCTGTTCCACTGCTGGATGCTACACAGGCTGTCCCTGGGCTGGTCGTAAAGAGAAAGAACCAAAGAGGCAGGGGTTGTTTGAGTCCCTGTAAAACTATGCTGCCTTTATAGCAAATGTTCTGAGACCCGTAAAGTGCTATCAAAAATGGAATAATCCCTCCTGACAAAGGCATATTTGAGTTTTGTTCCTACCTTTGGCTCCTATGTGAAATCTGGACACTAAAGCACTTGGAAAGCAGACAGGACACAGCTCAGAGTAAGATATCTGAAACTTTAGCTACTAATTCATATAATGCATTACACAGAGAAAATTATTTTATTATAGTTACATTTAAAAGCAAGTTTGCATTCTAAACTCTGCATGAATTTCCCCTACAGAATTTGGTTCATATATTCTGTCAGGACTAAGGGATAATCTCTTCTCACCTGTTAAAGAGCACAGCCCCTCAGATGCAGGGAGCAGCATACTAAAGACACACAATCCTGATCAGAAGGACTTCAGTATCAATGGGATTCTGCTTTGTAGCTGTTTCCATCTCTAGACACTACAGATTACACGTTTTCCTTTGATAGGCTAAAAAACAAAAAAGGAATGTAAGAAATAATTCATTTCACCTAAGAACAGGGTTTAGGGGGGACTTGCATAGCCTGAACCTCAGAGGATTGACTGGTATGAAGAACTGCTCGATACCACGCTGCTTGTAGGAGGTACAGCACGAATCAAAACACATGTGGGGTGTGTAGACACCCGAAACCACTATGAAATCTTTCCCTCTGGAAGATTCTGATCAACAGAAATAGTTTTTCCTCTGGGTAGAAGAGGTTATGATTTATATTTTTCCCAGTTTTTCTTAGAAAACACTTAATCTATGGTACCAATATCAGGAAGTAGGAAATTCTTTCTAGCATTTCAAGTTTTTTTATCAAATAGCTTCATTTTAATGCATTTTAAATAGAACTGTTCGTTTATTAAGATAATGCTGGTGTTCAAATTGGGATGAAATCTAATGGAATTTTGTTGCTCAAACAAGACATCGAGGTGCATTGACTAAGAGGAGGAAGCTCAGAAAGCCTTTTCCAAAAGGGAGAGCCATAAGAGCTTACATAAAGGAGGATTTAGAGAAAATAAAGGAAACTGGTTTAGAGGAAGGGAGAGGGAAAATAAAGATTGAAACAGGATAAAACCACATAGAGAACAACAGGTAATCTGCTTACATTGTGGACTAAATGACAGCCTGTGTGTCTGGTGATCTCCCAGAGGTGGTTTTGAGGGTTAGAAAGACAATGTGCCCTGGACGCTCATTGCCCACAGCCTGTTTCCAGTCAGGGCATCTCAAAATTCCCCTTCCTACAACTGTGTTTCAGCTCTTCCTCCTGCCATCCTTTGAGTGGGGAACTCCAGCACTCACATTTACCTTTCAGGACTCAAAAGAGACCAACCAGGCTCATAATGTTACTGGAGTAACCGTGACAAGCGTGAGATAAATATCTAATAACCACTGCCAACTCATTCGATTCAGCGTGTTATCAACAGTGGGAATCAGCATTAAACAATTACACAATTCTTCCCTCAGGGAAAGAAGGAAATGCAAAATATTTCCAAAGAAGTCATTGAGGAGGGTACATTCAACCTCAACAGAATTCACTGCGTCCGGCCTGGCAGCTCTCCTGACTCCCATTGTGCTGTGGCAAATAGGATTACACAGCACTGGAGGATCATTAATGTTTTTTCTCTGCTTTTGCCCACCTGTGAACCCCATCCTCCACCTCTGCTGGGGACGCAGATGGGTCTTAATGGATAGAGGGAAGGGCCTTATGTGTCCATAGTCCTGGGAAAGCCAGGAGCTGCCACAGACATTTCCCCACTTCACAGTCTTCACTGTGAATTTCCCCAAAGTCTTCAGACTTCAGTAGAGGACAAATGTCAAGGGAAGGGACGGAAGCGTTGCCTCGCTCTTACGCATTGTATAATCTCATTTAGGGACAGCTACGAGTGCTGCTTTGGCCTTGTTAATTTTCCCTTCCTAAGTCAGCGTTCAGACACTCACAGCTTTTGTCTGCTGCTGTTATCAAGGCATTTGCATGCACTAATCCATGACAAATGGTTTCATTTGATGCACATCTGATTTCCTTGCCTGCCAACTAGAAAAAGATAATAGAAATACCAAGAGAAACTAAATTAGAACTAAAGGAGTCATCTATTTGTTAGAGAAATTCAAAACAAGGTTAGGATAAACACCACCCAGGCAGCTGACTTGATGGAGAAAGCACTGAGATTTCAGCTGAGGAAAGACAGTTTCTAATTACCTGGAGGGAATTGCTGCATTTTAAAGCCTTGCAAAAAGATATTACTACAGAAATAATTATACTACAGATGTGGGAGCTGGCTTAGACAATCATTGCCTGTCAGATCCTGCCCCAGCACACTGAAAACAATTACGAACTCAAAAACCTCTGTTAGCTTCAGCTCATCCCTTTGGGTTTTTTTGTTTAACACAGTAGTGACTTCTGGCTGACTGACCACCCAAATTTGAAAGCACTCCATGCAAGTAACCAAAAAGAAGAATTTAGTGAGTTGATGAAAGTCACAGTAAATAGTGTTAGTTTAGCTGTGACAGCTCATGATTTAAGCAAGATTTTCCCCGGATCTCTGCTGTTTAATGAAAGGTGTATCCTTGTATTAAAAAGGGCAACTTCTGAAAACACCAGACCTCCTTTCATTTCAGTGTTGCTCTAAACCAAAACGAGAGCTGGTACCAGCCAGAAGGACACACAAGACCTTCCTCATGTTCACATTGGTATTGAATTTGAACTCTCGGAGGTCTTGAAAGAGGCAGCCACTGGCAGATCTGAATTTATGCTACCAGACAGGATTTATGCCTTTATCAGGATGATGGCTTGTTTTGGGTAACTGCTGAGACCTAGACAGATAATATCTTTCCCCAAAGAGGAATATCAAGGCAGAAATAAAGAAGGCACAAAGATATGTAAATACTTTTTAAAGTTTCAGCTTAGGAAATTGATTCCTAAAAACAAACAAAACCCCCAAATATTAAGTCCTCAGAATTTCCTACTCAGTTTCAATTTTGTCTTTAAAACATGAGATAGGCTGGTGTTCAAAAGTTTCTGAACTGTAAAATTAGCCAATTTTAAAACACATGATAGAAAACATAGGAATTACTACATCATAGAAATACAATAATTGGGGTTTTTATGACTATAATTACAGGAAAAACTTATCTAGTCATATTTCAGTGTATTTTACCATACCTGCCTTATCCACAGCATCTTTAGCCAGTCCAGAAATGAAGCTAAGTTCTTCCTTGAAATGCGTTTTTCAAAATGCAGTGTTCTGAACAGTACCTTACTGACGGTTTCAGTGTTATTCAACCTCATTTATGTCCGGTTTTAGGTTTTATTTAAATTCAGAATGGTTCCGATTGTGAACACTTACTTCTTAATGTGCTTGTGTAGGCAAATATATGAACTACAGATAAACTCTTGAACATGTTCAAAGTCACCACTGTGTTATTGTGATTCCTGGGCAGCACGTAGGGAAGAGGTGCTAACCAACAGGTTCCCTTCATTTCTGCATGTTCTTTTAAGAAACAAACATATAAATCAATGAAACCAATTTTCCAAATAAAATGTCCTTGCTTGCTCTCAACCACTTAATTAAACACCATTAACTCTAGTTTGTTTTGGCAGCCAATTAATGTCACGATCAAATATAAATAGACTCTGCAAGAAAAGATTATAATTAATAAATCCTGAACAACACAGTACAATTGCACTGAAGCCTTGCTTGCCAGAGATATTTAGCAGCAGTTTTGGAGAGCATTAATGAGGACAGTAAAAAAAAAGGTTTATCAGAATGTGCAGTTTAGATCCTGAGGCTCTGCCTGCACCCAGGCTGATCTGTAGAGCCTTTGGTTGCTGACATTATTCACAACACAGAAAAATCACAGTCCCAGGTTCCCCACTTTCCAACAAACTGACATATACATTCATAGGAGTCTTCTAATCAAGTTCTCCACAGATATAACTTTCACTTGGTCACAATTTAATTGAAAGTGTATTTTGCTCACTGTGTTTTAGTAGGTTCACAATGAAGGCTCTTGACTGAGATTTGTCAACTACAGAAAACTAAATTAATCCAGTAGGAGCTTTGGATCATGCATGAGGATGGATTAAAAGCATTCTTTAATCTAAACCAACAGCTCTCCTGATAATCAAGAGACAAGGATCACTGTTTAAGCTGGTTTTTAGTTGCCTATTCATTTAGTAAGAGTTAAGGTACACCGTATACAAATAAAACTTAACTACTCATGGAAGAAATATTTGTGCCCAATTCCAAAAATCTGCCAGCACTGTGAGAGCTGCTCGTGGAGAGCAGGTTATTCACTGAGTTACTTGTAACTCAAGAGACACTGCACCACGACGAGGGCACCCATCCCAGACAACAGATTATTTATGCACTGCACTTCACTTGGTGGTTCTCAAGGAATCACTTTCACATCATCCAAAAACTAGTAAAATCTGCCATTCCTGCCATCAATTCAGTTCCCAAGTCAAGCTGTTTTCTCAAACTAAGGATTACAATGGAATACTACGACACAGTTATTGATTATCACGATGGCAACAGTGATCCTGCACCCTGCTGCCACTGAAGTGACCTTTCAAGAATGGCAGGAGTGGTTTTTTTACCCACTGTGAAGGAAAAGGGGAAGATTGTTATTCCAAAAGAAATACAGAAGGCAAGAGAGAGATGTCAAAAACCAATCTAAATAGAGCGTAGAAATATGAGTCACAGAAACACTGGGCTTTGTAACTTCATTCAGCTTAATTTACACCCCCGATTCCCCATTGTGCATCACTGGCTGAGTCTCATAAATTTAGCCTCCAACTGTGCTGCAGTCCTCGTGGTCCCTACCCAGGGCATGATGAACAGAAAGCTCCAACATCCCTCCCATGCAAAAGAATAAGTTCAGCTCGAGAAAACTGTTCTGTACAGGGTATCTGAAAGCAGCAAAAAATATTGAGCTCCACCAGGAAAAAAATCTTGCTCGCAGCAAAGGTTGGTTTCACAGAGTGGAAAGGAAAACATTCAGAAGGAAATACAAAGATTATAGACAGTACAGGATAAAATAATATCAAACTTATGGGAGAAAACACATCAATCTTATGAAGCAATGCACTTGAATATTACCTTTTAAAATATAAATGAGCCTTGGACTAAAGCAGGCTAATCATTAAAGGCATGTTTCTGATGTTATCAGCAGAAATACTTCAGTGCAGAGCAATGTAGTTTGCCTTTGGGGTTTATATTTGTAGGTGCCAAATTTTCCTTGGGACTTAACCACCACAGTATGAATTCTCACAGTCTTTAATGCCGTGACAGCGAGCTACAAATAGTGCTGTGCACCGAAAGGTCCCTGCATGACTCACCAGGGCCCCAAGGCTGCACTTGGAGAGGGAGGCTCAGCACACGGGCGTGGGAGCAGGAGATGCTGCCGGGGCCAGCACAGCAAGAGGTGCTTTTTGGTCCCTGCTTCCCCCAGGGCAGCTCCTGCCCTGCCAAGAGGGATTTGCTTTGCACCTACCCGAGTGTCTGCCTGCAGAGAGGCCTGAGGGAGAGCTGAAGTGGCTCGGGATGGGGACGGGAGCATGGCCAGGGGGAAGGACAGAGCAGGGCGACTAAACCAGGGCACAGACAGTGCAAAGCACACCCAGGCAGCATCACCCCACTGCTCTCTGTGAGCACTCTGCCACTGCTCTTTTGCACAAGGTGTGCAGTGAGGGTGACCACAGGAGTGCACTCACAGGGAATGCAGCCACGCTTCCAGCAGCTCCTGGGGAGCCTCACTGGGCACCGTGGGCTGCTCAGGGCCCCACTGCACACCTTGGCCACGCTGCTCTTCATAGTCCATCGAGCTGCAACACCTGCTCGCCCTCGGGTTGCTCCATCTCCCTGGATCAGAAGTAACAGGGCATCACATTCAGCAGTGTGACTGGTGACAGCTCTCCTCTTCCTGCACCGAGCTGTGAGGGTCCCAGATGCCCTTCTCCTTCTGCCACCGACCAGCCAGTGAGGACTGGCTGATCCCTGGCAATGCCAACCTATCCTTTCCCCTTTACTTCCCTGTGTCTCAGGCAACAGCTTACAGACCCCAAAAACACCTACAGCTAACCCTATCTGCAAACACACCCTGGAGCCATGCTGGTTTTCTTTTGGAGGTTTGATTTCTCAGTAAAAAAATCAAAAAATCAAAATCACAGGGTGCAATAGTTCTGATCAAGTCTGCTGCTGTAAACAAGCACATCACACAAGCACAGCAGGCAGTTCATTGCCATCATGCTGCTAGAAACCCTACCTCATCCTTAAGTGTTGATTTTGTCACATCAGTTCTCTTCCTAAACAAAATACGTGTCCACATACATCCAGATGTATTTTGTATGTGACCAGGAACACAGTAGGTACTTACAACCTGGATTTCTTCACTTAGCAGTTGGTAATTTCCCATTTTCAAGAGCAGCCTGTGAAGGCCAGGTGTGTATAACAAAGGTATCACAAGGGAGATCTTCCCAGTGAGTGACTGGAACAGCTCGTTATGAGCAGGATTTTCGGATTGCGAACAAACCAGGGCACTGTGGTGCCTTCCGTGCATTTTCTGGTGTAAATGAAAATGGAATCAGACCTTAGTACTTAAAAATTTGTTCATTTTAATTAACACAGCAAGAAACATTAGTTGTCACCTTTCACGGCCATGGCTGGCTGTGTTCCTGCCTGGCAATTTGAGCACTGTATACTGAAGGCAACAGTTTGCATTCACACCATGTGATTAATGAAACACAATTCTTGCTAATCACAGAAACTTTTATATATTAGCTACCTAGTGCCACACTTGCTTCTGTCAACACCAAGAGCAAAAATCCTGTTGATTTCACCTTCCAAATCTCAATTGTTCTACAAAGTAGAGACACATTTTATTTACACTTTCCTGAGGAATTAGATTCAAAACTCTGTTTTGAACTGAATAGCCACATATATGGGGCATATGAAAATAGCAGACCTTTTGAAATGTGAAAATATGCGGTTTACCCCAAGGCCACAAAAAATCAGTGAGAAGGCCAAGATCAGAACCAAGACTTTTTTTGCTCACAGCTACAGACTCCAGTTTCTGCAAAATGCTGTCTACTGAGAAACATGCTCAGAGCATCCTTAGGTTGATGTTCCTTGTTAGTTGGTGCAGAATTGCTTTGAGACTGATTTTTCCATCTCATAATATGAAGTATGGAGAATCACTTCTTGAGAAGATTTTTAATAAGCACATCATTAACTACTGTCACAATAAAAGGTACTTAGAGTTTAGCATCGTAAAATTCCAGCCTTGATTCAGTCCATGATTTCTTCCTCTGAACAGGCCTGTTTTTAATTAACATATTTGCAAATGTCAGCAGTGCTACAGTGGGTACATTTTTCTGCTTGTGTCTGCCTAACGTCTTTACACTGCACACAAGACTAACTCAATGTGTACCTAATTCATTTGCACAAACTTACAGGTGAATCCCGTGTCCTTCCGAGTAACACATGGCCAGTGTTGTCACCTATGATTAGCTGACAGATCCAATACCTTGTTATGGAACAAAGTCAAAATTTCACAAAGAATTGCACGATTGAAAGGGTCACGGTTGCTTCTTTATTTTTTTTTTTAAACTTGAATCCTGTACTTTGCTAATATCTTGTTGTGTCACCAAATGCCAGCATCTATCTCCTACTGCTGGGAGGGTCAATCCTGTCAATCAGATGATCGATGAACTATCACAGGCACTCAGATAACTCTGCGAATCACATGTCCACTCTAACCCCTCAGGCCAATTCCACAGCCCTACAACAGTGTGTATCTTAGAGACTAAAACAACCAGTGTGGAATTCTCATTACCACTGTTTCTTCTTAAATCACACAGAAATGACAAGCTTGCAAAGATGGAGATTTGTTTCCACATAAAGTTATTTCCTGTGAACACTTTCACACATCCTTTGCCTAACATGATTTTCACGAAAATGAAATATAGTCATAAAAACCCCTGCGGAAAGTCATGAGTACTGCCTAAGGGGAATTACACTGCAGTGGGGCTCTGCAGGTTTACTCCAAGGTCTCCTCCTGATCTATCCAAGCCAAAAGGAACCGGCACCAATACTTAAGGGCACTAAAGAGCAGCACTCAAACTTCTCACCATGTTAATGAGACAAGAAAGAAATAATGAACAGGCACAAATAATACAGCATCATTCATCTTATAAGCAAGCAGTATTTACTACGGCCTTACTACCTGTGCCCACCTGCCAACATTTCACAGAAAATAAAGCTACAGTCAATCACAAATACTGTCATGTAGAGCAGTTTATCACATTTGTTTCCAGGTTCATACCTTCTGCTAAGTCATCTAACTGAATAAAGAAGTACTGAATTATAAAAATGAAAAATTATACTGCACTGAAAAGAGGCTTTAAGCTTTTGTGATTGCACAGTGTGTACAAATCTATTACAGCCCATTCAGATACTTGCCTAAGAAAGTTTCAGGGAGGAAAAAGAAAGATCAAGCTCAGAAATCTCTGATGATAAACTAACCTTTTTATATATTACCCTTGATTTCCAGGGTTTCAAAACTGGATTAACTGCAGTAGTCCAGATGGATATATTCACTGTGCTAATCCACTGTGTTCAGTTCAAGTTTATTATGCTAAATACACTCCAAGAGGATTTTATCTTTTACCTGCACCTTCCTGTGCTCAGTGAGACTCTTCTATTCATCAAGCATGAGAATCACAAAATGGGGTGGAACCTGCCTTTTTAATTATCTCGTACCGAAGTGGCCCTATGATGGAGCTGAACTGCTCAAATTCTCTTATTTTATAGCACCTCATTATCTATGGAAGATCACAAACAGAAAGAAAAGGTATGCTGAGCATGCTATTGATTACAGCTATATTTGTCATGATTCAATAAGTTGAAATATCATATACCAAATATTAAATTACTGAAATTATACCTTGGCTCATCTGCACCCATTTTTTATTCACTTTTCTTTGGCTGACCATTTTAATCTTACTTACAGAGTTTCTAACTAAAAGTAAACTATGCATTCCTAATAATATAAATATGAAAAATAGGGTGTGCTCAGGGACTGCAGTCGAATACATTAAAATCACTCAGTTTGCTACTTAACGTATTTCCATCCCTTTTATGTACAGCCTTTCACATTCAGTTGGCAGACTGCAAATTCATGGCCTTATGAAAAAACCACTGTCTTGATTTTCTGTTGTGACAGCAGAAATTGTCCAAAATATCTAAGAGTTTCCCTAAAGGACATTCACTGGCTGGTACTTCCCAGGTGCAGCACAATCTGAATTCGAGGTGAACATCATGTCAAATTCCACTCATCTGTCATGTAGTGGATTATTTCTTGAGAGACTGAAATTGGCTGCCTGGGATCAGAACACCATCAATCTTTTTCGTGTAGGGTGCAGAGAAGCTGCCTGAGCCAGGCTTGCAGGAGGGAAAGCTTGCCTGCTTCTAAGTAGGTGATGAGGCAGCTGTAAAACCTTCACTCTATCTGTAGCACATCTCTGAGTGAAAGATTTTGTCATTTTTCACATTTCCCCAACATTTGGTATGCATTCAGTGTCTTGCTGTTCTTGCTTCATAAAAAAGGTGATTTTTCAAGCTTAGGCAAATGTTGCAGAGCTCTGGATCTGCCCAGCTCTCATTTTTCCTCATAATGTCACTTGTTTCAAGTGAATCCATAAAATGATATTACATTTTCCTTTTACATATCTGTTTAGCTGGGCTGGTTTTTCCCATTTCCTTCAATAGGGACACACTCAAATAACCAGCAGCATTACTGATGATTGCATTGTAATAAATCTCTGCAAGTCCCAAATAAGTCCCTCATCCCTCAAACTTCAAGCACTCCCAAACTTCCAGTGCCGGGTGGTAAAGATAACAGCCTTGGTTAGCCTGATGCTCTAACATGGGAGCTGAGACCTGGCCTAGCAAGGATTTGGGTCTATTCCCCTATACCATGTATGTCCTATTACAAGAAACCAAGACAATGCCAAGTCCTGTGACTTCTGAGCAAGAAATGTACTTGAGAAAACTTTGAGTTTTAAAGTTGCTTAAGACCTGTGTTCAAGACCATCTGTCTCTGAAGGGATGTCATTTGATCAAAAAAATATTAAAATATTAATTGCCACATTGTAAAATGACTCGTCAATGTGAGTTAACATTTTCCACCTTTCATTACTACAACTCTTAAAGCCTCTCCCACCTTTTCTTTGGATTCAAATTCATTAAATGACATTCTTGGCCCAATTAATTTTAACCAGATGAAAATATTCTGCTAGGATATGCCAACACCTCAATTTTTAGCACAGCACATTCTTCAAAGTGCAATTAGAAGCTGAAAAGTTACGTGATCCATTTCTATTAATAAGAACACAATAAACTCACTGCTGTGCTGTCCCTGCAGATCCAGCAGTCCAAGTGAGCTGTGTTCTCCACTGCTGACCTGTGGGATTGATTCTGCCTTTACAGGCGTTGCACTCTAGTCACAGTCCCAAATTCTCCTCCAGGCCACACTTTTGCAGCCCCATCAAGTGTCAGAGGTAAACTTGAGAACCTCAGAAGAAGTGTGTCTCCTTTATTCCAAGGCTAACACCTGACCTCCAGCACATACGGGTGACTGAGGGAGATTTGGTGCAGGTGGTTTAAGGAACAAACCTGAACCCAGTTTGGGTCAGATAAGTATAAAGTTCTTCAAACCTGTGCTGTCACAGTATCCAAGTTCTACAGCCATTCCAGAACTTCATCAAATGCGGAGAAGGGGAGAGAGAAACAAGGACACAGAAACTGAACCATTACCCAAAATGGGATTCTTATGTGGGGAAATTGTTAGAAAATGACATTAAAGGATGACTATTCCCACATTGGATTGGCAAAGCACAACACACATTAGACTAACCAAAAAACAGATGCTGTGCAATACAAAGGCAAGAAACTCATAAAATGTAAATGATAAAAAGAATTTTGATTATTCAATCATTTATCAAGACAGACACGAGCACAGGCAGAGAGCCTGCTAGCCCAGAGCTGAGCTCAGTCCTACCTGGTCTGTGCAGGTGATGCTGCTGGAAAGTGTGATGGAGGGACCCCTGACAGAGCAGCATTGCACAGGCACTTATCCACAAATACAGGACCCAGGACATTGCAGAGACCACTGCCATTCTCTAAACAAAATATTAGACAGACATTATTATCCAATGCCTTACAGCACACAGAATAGTCAGCTTCCATTACAACAATATTTTTAATGTTTTTCTTTTTCACTCCTTTTGCTAAATGTCTTTTGATTATTATTCCTCCCTGCAGGATACAATTGTTGTACAACAAAGGTCATGCCCAAAAAGGACAGCTGAGGTAAAGAGACATCAACACAGGAGCCTGGATAACTTTAATAATTCAGTGGTAAAAATCAAACTGTAATAATCTGAGGACTAAAAAAAACCACAATATAAATAGAAGCTAGAAAATTTTCTCACACTGATCCATAGCTGAATTTACAGGGGAATTAAAAATATAAACTAAATTTAAAAAAAATCTCAGCACCAGCTGAAAAAAACCAACATGATGTCCAGGCAGTATCAAAGCTGCTTTAAACACATTGCAGAAAGACATAAAACATCCTCAGATGTCCAAGACACATTGCCAAAATACTCCATCCCCAAAACTAAAAAGGCTATTACGGACCCAGAAGGTAACAGTACATTGTTTGGTTTTTTGCTTTTGCAAGCATTAATTATTAATCATGCTTCTATCTACCCAACAAAGTAATTGTTTCTCAGAATTATGCTCTAATCCCCAGATGAAATCAGCTTCCTTTTGTTCGACCTCTGCATGTACAAGGACTGGAGTATGGCCAGACTGAATTTCAGATGTGTTCTGTAGAAGATTTGATGTTTTTACAAAGCAGAGTGTGTCAAAATTTTAAAAAATATTCCCTTTGCAAAGGGAAAAAGCAATTTCTTTGTCTGCTGGTGCACTTGGCCATTCAGTGTAGACAACCTTGTTTTTTCATACTTGTGTTCATGGCTGTACTAACTGGCTAAATTTCCCTCTGACTTGTTAACTTCAGCAGCTCTTTCTCAGTGCCTGCAAGGATCAGGAGTTTTGCAAGGCTCAGCTACGCTACACATCGTCCAGTTCCCTTAACAGCACCTTCTGCTGCATTTCAGATGGCCAAATTAATCAAACTTCAGGCACTCTCCTCACTCAGCCAATGACGGGATGCTGCTCTCTATCTAACAATCCAATCAGCTGAACATCATTTTCACAGAGCAAGAAAGACTTCGAAAGATTAAATCTCTCACATGGAAAAAATCATGTTCTTACAGAAAAAATAAAAAGCCTGTATGTGATACCAGGGGATTTCTACAGTAGGAAGATGAACAATATTAAAACAGTGAAATGCAATGGTAATAAAATATATGCATATAAATCTTTTTTTCCCCCTGATTTTAAAGCAGCACAGTCTTTGGGAAGCTTTTTAAGTCTAATTAGTTGAAATGAACCGCATAAACTGGCTTCATAATTAATAGAGAATGCCAAAACATTATTTTGATCAGCATGAGGCTCTTCCTTTCTCTGTACTGAGTTCTTGATGCACTGCGTGGTGTATAATTAATTTCATTTCCAACTGTTTGCTTTGCAGTATACAATGCACTTTTTCTCCTCTCTTTTTAGACCCATTTATCTTGCAAAATAGATTCAATCCCCTCAGATCAGGGAGCTCCCAGGAGGCTTCCTGTGTCTTCAGGAATTAACACCTTCTTGTCATAATTGGTGCTCCCGTGCTTTTTATACCACAAGGCAAAGAGAAAGGTGAGCCTCACGTAGGGGAATTTCAGCTATTCAGGTTATTTAAACTGAACTCTAAAAATCCCAGTCAAAAAGTGAAGCAAAGCCAAACTTCCACAACCTGCTAAATGCTTCTGTGTCTTTCCTCCGGCATCATGTTCTCAGCACATGGACAGCAGACTTACTTTATGCACTCAGCCTTTATTATTAGTTTTTGGGGTTTTTTTAAAATATAAAATCCTCTCTCAAACTGCACTATTTCAAACTACCTTTGCTCAAACCCAGCATTTCTTACAAACATTTCTTCATGCACTTGTTTGTCAGCAAACTGTCACATACACAGTTTTACCCATCTTAGCATTAGTATAGAAACACAGCAGTGAATATTTTCCACTTATTATCTGAGTTCCAGATCTGCTCTCTGAATCTTCAATCCTGAGGAAGCTCCTTACCTGAGTAATCCAACCAAGAGCAGAGCAGTCTAGTCGTGTTCATCGGAAAGATCTAATACTTTTTTAAATCCATCTGTATCACAATAAGGGATTTCTTTTATAGCTTCCCAATAATCTTCTTTATCAGGATTAAAAGCAGGAAAAAAAAAAATCTCTTTTTCGTTACAAATCCTGTTTCCAGAGTAAAGAAGACATCTGAGCTCTCAGACTGCCGTCAGAAAAGTGACCAAGGTTTGAGGGGTGGAAACCTTCTCATTTTCACCTTTAAATCATTTCCTAGTATCCCCTTCTGCTTGACGAGCCCTTTGAAGCGATCTTGAGATGATTTGCAGCTTCCAGGACACTTCAGGGCGAGGAGCAGCTCGCGTGTGCGGGCAGCGCAGCCCCAGCTCCGCACGGGCGGCGACGAAGGCGGCGGTTCGTGCGCTGCTGTCGGATGCTGGAGGTGCCGGAGCCTATTTCAACACATCCCTGCTCGGGAGACTATCACATGTGCCTTAAAGCGACACAGCCCTCGCTCACCAGCCCCAGCCAGGCGCTCGCCAGCGACTGGAGCTGCATTTAAATACCGGCAGCAGAGCCTGCACCGCGCAGGGGAGCGGCCGCTCCGGCGGCGAGAGGCAGGTAGGGATGGGCAGGAGGGGACCAGCGCAGGGGGAGGCGAGGGGCTGGGCAGCCAAGGAGCGATCTGGGGACGCGCTAGTTCTGCCGGCAGAGCCTTTATTCCCCTGCGTTGTTCTGACACTTATTCACGAGAGGAAAGCGAGACTTAAGGGAGTCTCTTCCCTTGCACAGAAAGCAGCACATGCCAGTGAACAGGGAAGGGTGGTGCAGGGAAAGTGTAACAAGACACACGGGAGAGCAGGAGACTCCTACACGCTCCCAGGGGCTTTCCAACACCTTGCCACAACTCCGAGTGGAATCTTTCCTTCCAACTCCATTTCCGAGGCATCTCTGTAAACAATGGGGAAAGAGCTCTGATTTACTCCCAAATGGTTAAGCTCAACTATGCCAGATAATTTATTGCAGTTATTTATTCTCCACGTCTTAAGTGACCATTTACAGGAATGGAGTGGTTTCCTCTCCCTCTTGTACCATATGTAATTATTTTTTTAAAGAGCCATTGTATAGACTTAGTACATACCATTCACTTGGTATTACAGCTCTTTTGTCTGCCTACAAAAGAAAAAGGGCTTGGAGACAAAACAGGAACTTCCATTTTAAGAGCTCGGGAAGTGTGCTATAACACAATGTGGGATTATTTCTTTTTCCCCTGGATAACCTGTGGTAGAAGAGTGTGCCACCTTCACTGCTCACCAGCATGAGACACCAAACAGGCGTAAATAATAACAGCACTAAGTTGTTGCGGTGAGCCATGGTCAGCTGGACCAAGCAGACCAACAGGTCCATTGGTTTGATGCCTCCACAGCTCAAGGGCTCGAAGGCACAGTGAGCACCCAAAAGGCTGTATAAAACACGCTGACCATTGGCTGCTGCCCCCCCTCCTCTTATGGTTCATATTTGGTTATTTCTCCAGAAAGTTCTATGTTCCTCGGTTGGTAATTGGCCCCTGTTACTCCTCTTCCCCCCACTCCTTCTCCCATTCGCCCTAATCCCTTCTCCCCACCTTGTAACACCCCATAAGTGATATTTTATTGGTTACTATATGTTCTCCACACCTATTATGTAGGGGTATAAAACGCCACACCCGCCTAATTTTATCGGCTCTCGTCGTGGCTTTTCTCTCCAATAAACCCTTCCCTGTCCCACGAGGAAGTCCCTCTGCTTTTTTCCTTCCTTCGTGCACCCTGCCGTCGGTGGGCAAGGAGAACCCGAGCTGGTGTTTCCCTGCCCTCCAGCGCCGCGATCGGCCTCCGTCCCCCCGCCTGGGGCAGGCAGAACATTGCCCGGTGCTGGAATAGCGTGCTGGCCGGCTCAGCACCGTGGCACTACATAACCTTACACTCAAGTACCTCCATCTCAGCACCTGAGGACATCTATCTCAGTGGAGACTCTCACTGAGAGGTGCAATGAGTTTACTTGACAGATCACAGTCTCCTTTGGAGCTGCTGTGTTTTATTGGGCAATACATACCAAGAACTTGGCCCTGCAGACCAACAGGAATGCTATACTGGTCTCTGCCACAACGCTCAGAGCAGGTCTTTATTGCAGCATTAAAATAGTGAAGCAATTGGTGGCAGGTGTGTGTGACAAAGTGACACAGGAGAGCTCTGGCACATGGACCATACCCACAGCACAGGCCACCACAGCAGGGGGCTCCCATCAGGTCCCTGAGCAGAGCTGGGGACAAGAGAGTGGCTCAGGACAAGCCTCATGGTGACCAGAAATGCTTTCAAGAGGTCAATATTTTCTTTTCAGGTGCTTTGTTTGAAAACACATAGTACAAGTATGGTCAGGGATATAATGGTATGTTTAATAAAGGTTTTCTTGTTTTCCTGAAGAATTTCCTTAGACACTGAAAGACGGCAAAGAACTGAGGTAGTCACTACTTTCTGGCCTCAGAAGGTTCTAGAAAGCTCAAAAAAAGCAGATGAGAGTCAACCAAGTACCATGAAGTACTGATGAAAAAGGTAGGTACCTTGTAGCTACCAGGGATCAGGCACAGCCCAGAGCAGGGGTCAGCAAGTGGAGGTTGCTGGGGTTTGCTGCCAAAGCCACAGGGAGGCTCAAGACCTTCCCTCTTTCCATAGGAATACAGGGAGACTTATGCAGCACCTGTGAGGGGCAGGTGATGGGAATTTGTTATAAAATAAACACCTGTTTAAGATACATCCCTTTCAGGACTTTGTGGGAAAGATACAAGTGAAAGGGTATGGAGTGGGGAGGTGTGAAGAAAGATGAAGGAGAAGGGTCTCAAGAAGCACATCTAATCTTCTAAGAAACTCAGAGGTCTTGTGGACAGCAGGAAGAATCAGACAAATTGTGACCACACACCTTGGCAGAGTAGGAAGAGACAGATTATGCAAGATACAGATTTATGTAAGGTGCAGCAGAACTGTCACTCTGCCAAGCACTGCTAACTCCCAGCTCCATGAGGCTAATGCCACGATAACCCCCGACAGATGCTGCTATTGCTGAGGACAAGCTCTGCAGAAACAGGGGACATGTTGCTTCTGCAGGGTAGGGGGGAGATCAGAGGGACAGAGAGAATATTAAACAGGCTGTGCTTGCAGCCTCTCCCCTGCCCTGGCTCCCAGCATCAGACAGGAACACAGGAGTCCTTGGCAAGTCTTACAGAAGCATCCTCACACCTGCTTTGATGTCTTTGCTGCCAATTTTAACTTTCAGTGGACCAACAAGACATCAAAAATTTTCCTCTTGCCCTCTTTGCTAAGCACAGTGTCACATTCACCTGATGCTTTGGGGCTTTACTTCAGCCTCCTCACTTGGCTTTGACAGGGAGGGAATGATGCTTTACAAGCACCCCTGGGCCCACATTGAATGCAGAGCTACTGACACTGACACACTGGAAGGAGAAAATAGGAAGGAAAAAAAGACACAAGTGAGCAGTCTGCACATTTCAAAATGCTTTCTCGTGAAAAGGGAAGGCTGAAAGTAATTTGTGTCTAGACAGAAGGGAGGTGGGACAAAAGGTTGTGTCCTGTGGAACAGCAACTCCTGGCAGTACTGGGGCAGGATGTATCCAAGTCCTGCAGAGGGCAGAACACCCCTTAGCTTATGTGGTCAGCATCTGACTGCTGGGAGGTGATGTGTCAGGAAGAGGTCCTTCCACCCCCACTCTGATACCTGATGGGACACAGAGGAGAGAGCAGACACCAGCACCTGAGCTGTCCTAGCCAGAGAGCACGGAGACTGCCTGTCCACAGCTCTGACTGGAAGACTCCCCGGGGTTGCTGGCACAGCTGCCACGAGCAGACCATTACACTGGGTGATATTTCCAAGGTGAAGGTAGGTTGCAAGGGGTCAGCAGGAATCCAACTGTCTTTGAGAGTCTGCCCCACACCCGGGGCTGCGTGCACAAGGAGAACAGCCTTTCCCTTCTGCTTCCACCATTCATATAGAGATGCCAAGTGAATGACAAAAATAGGCAAATAAAAATAAATGCTCTTCCCTGCCTGAGCCTCTATTTATCACAATTTTCTGGGCACACAGGAAAGGACAGCATATGCAACTCAGGCAGGCTCATGCAGACGGCAGATTGGTGCTTGCACCCAAATAGGGGCCTCTGGCCTCTGCTTTCTGCATTCTTACTCCTCTGCCTCTCTCTCCTCCTCCCCCACACTTGCCTTTTCCCCATGCAGAGATTTAACACGACACATCCCAGGCATGTATTTCACAGGGTCTGGAGAAGGCTCACCACCTTGGAAATGCAAAGCTCCTCAGTTCTAGTGTTCCTGGGACAATGAAGCTTTGCTTTTCACAGATTGTGTTCTCCACCCCTTCTAGCTGCTTCCACCCACCCTACAAACCTCCTTCCCATATCCCAGACTCCACCTTGGCTGCTGCCTGGGCAACAAGCACTGCACACTGCAGCTCCTCCCTACTTAAATCTTCCCACCCAGGTGAGCCAAGTGTAGTCTCACAGCAAGTTTTACCTCAATTCCACCAAGAGCCAGATTTCTGACACTCATCCTAGGTTCACCACATTTGTGGAAGCTTTTTTAAAAATCTGGTGGAGCAGATTGGCCCCCCCTCACCTCCCCACAGAGCTTTTTCTCCATTGGGAACCATCCCACATGGAAAAGCAGCAGCTGAGCATGTGAAGATCAAGCTGCCTACATGTGATTGCCTGAACAGCAATGCCATGAGGCCCAGAGTAAAACCAGCCAAGAAATCCTCCTCCAAGGCCCTGAGCCTTCCTGTGTATCTTGCTCTTGGTTGTTTTCTTTTTCCCTAGTGGAACAGGAAGCACAAAGAGTAAACCAGGATTCCTTTGGTACAGGCAGAGCACGAGTTTTATGGGCTCCCTGGACACCAGCTGTGGACACAGCTTGGCCCAGACAAACACCAGTTGCATTCAATGCATGAGTGCAGCAGTGTTTGATGCTCTGCATGCACATCCCCTTGCTCAGCCAGGTACTCCATTTCCCATCTAGAAACTTTGATATGTTCCCAGGGAAACCTTCCTTTCCCTGAAACTTCCCTTTCTCAGTCCTCACCACTTTTCTCCCTCTCTTGCAGGATATCTGATCCAGCCTCAGTAGCCAAACTGCATCTATTTCCTTTCTTGCCCTTCCTACATCTTCTATGACAGCATTAAATCCTTCTGTCTGTATTGTCGGGGTTTCTTCTCCTATAGCTTGTCCCAGTGACAAGAGAAGATGCAGTGTTTTTCTGAAGGCAAACAAGAACAGCTTAGCTAGAAAGATACATTTTTCATGAAGGAAAAAACCACCAAGGATATATTTGGTGATTTGTCTGGCTGTGACCACAGCCTCCACTGACCAACACAAAGACCACACACACCAGGAGTGTGAAAGAGCAGAGCTGAACAACACGTGCAGGGAAGCCACATCCCGTGGGATCCCAGGGGCTGGTTCAGACAGTTATTGTCCCACTTCAAGTACAGGATGTTGGGAAATTTGCTCTGTTTCCAGCACAGGTGCAGACACATGGATATGGAGGATCAGCCAAGGCAGCAGCACAACACACTCAGAGGATGCTCCACCTGCTGCACTTGGCACCCAGAGCCGGTGGCTCCTTTCCACCCTCTTATCTCATGGCATATCCCTACACTGCCTCTCTCCCTCTGCTGCCTCAGCCACACCAAACTTGCTTGGCAGAAGCAGCAGTTTTGTCAACCATTCCCAAATATACAGGGAAGATCCAATCAGGAAGATGGCATAACCACAGGGAAAAATAAACCAACCAAAGAACCCCCAACCAAAAAAAAAACCACACAACAACCCCAAGAACACAATAAGTAGCTTGTACTAAAAAGAAGAATTTAGCTTGTACTAAAAAAAGAATTAAACAAAAAGTCTAAATATTGACAAAAGCAAGGAGAAGTTAGAACAGAACATAAAAGGAAGGATTTTCACAATTACTCCTACCAGCCTACCTTAAACGTGTGGCTACTCCTTGTTAGAGGGATGTCTGGTCTTCACAATTACTGTGTTTGGGAGGCAATGATTCTGCTTTTTACAGTTTTCCAATGCCTGAGAGGGGAAAGAAAAAAGAACACATCCATATTTGTCAGGGAAGTTTATATCACAAAAGTTTGTGTCCCAGTTATTTTTAAAGTATGTAGGACAACGCACACAAAAAGTCTCAACCCTTATCTAGAACTTGCCATTAGCTGACAAGATCAGCACTTGCTAAGGATTAACAAGATGAATTAGCCGTGCAGTACATTATCATCATGCAAAAAAAGATTTCAATAGCACTCAATACATTTAAAATATAACCAGCAAAACACAATTGTACTCAGGATGTCACGGCAGGTAAACATAACTATTATAAAAAGGTGTGAGTTGTCCATTCAGTTTCAGTTCAGAGATACCAAAAAGCAAAGAAATCTAAGTTAAAACAGTCTGTGAACTGATAGCAGTTCACGGCTTCTTGTGATGCTATTATCCTTTATCTATACATTAGCTGGAGAAATCATCCTGATCTGAAAATCCAGAATCTTCTCATGGATTCCCAACTTCTTCCCAGCACAAACTCAGAGCCTCCAGCTGATTCTTAAAAGAGCCGGGTTGAACCCATTACATAAAATGCTACTGAAATATTCCCAGTTTGAAAACAAACTATTACTTTTTTCAGGCTGCAGCTGCTTTTCCAGACCAGCTGAAACCACATTACATGCAAAATCCACCTACGGTGGACAAATCATGGGGCAGAGGCTGCATGAACTGAAAATTAGCGTATCTATAGCCAGAGGGGACCTTTGGCATTTGATGTATCATTTTCATTATGTTAAATATCAGTCCTCAAGCACAGGTTTAGCATCTACTTTTCCTGCTGAAAAGTCAACTTTTACATGAAGGTGCAGTTATTTTTAATATTTACAACATAAATAAAATAAAACCCAGAGAAGAAAAGGCATTCAGAAACTTTGGGAAGCAAATTCCCTGTGGTGAGCTCAGATGTGGTCACTGGGTTAAATTCACTCCCTCTACATTTGCTATCTTCCCAAATTTCAGTTGAACTTAATAAAAAAATTAAGTCTCCATTATTATTTCAGCAGCTTGAGCAGCAGGGTTGAACTAGATGGTCTTCAGAGGCCCCTTCCAACCCCAGCCATTCTGTGATTCTGTCATTTTCCTGAAGCAATAAAAAAAGGAGGCTTCAACAGCAGTCAAAATAAGCCTCCTCTGTCGAATTTGACACATTTCAGACATCAGCATAGAAACAGGACTAGCTAGGAAACAAATTTCCCCCTAAAATATTGCAGCAAGTCAGCCCCAGCCCTCTCCTCTGTGGCAGGCTTCCCCAGCCCAGCCAGCCTTCCACCTTCTCCTGGCATAGGGACAATTATAGGAAAAGCAGCCAAAAGTAATACAAAAAGTTGTTACACAAACCAAAGCTCAAAAATACATCAACCATTTTCCAGTTAGCCCCAAACTTACTGTGAGAAGCAAAACTGTGAGAAGCAAAAACCTCCCCAATGCACCATGAACACTCAAAGCCCAAACCATGAACACAACCAGGAAACCACTCCACGAACCGCAAAATTCTATTTCCCAAACACCATCTTCACACAAACAAACAAAAAAAAAATAGGCCTAGAGCCACAGGCTGGTTTAGTTCTTATTTCTGTTCTCCTCTAGCTTAGACTGTTGTTCTTTTTTTCTTCCTCTCAGACTTTTTGGCTGTATCCCCAACTTCAAATACAACAAAACCCACCACCACCCTCTTCCTCTTAGTGCCTTCCCCCCTACTGGGAGCTTTTACATACTCAAACCACCTGAACACAGGGAGGAGCTGGTTTGAGGGCTCAAAACACCATCAGGTGCAAAGTGTTATTTTGGTTAGAGTAAATCCCAGTGATCAGGCACAGGCAGGCTGACGTGGGGAACGTGCCAGGGTGGTTCTGTGCCAGCGTGGTGCTGTGCTAGGGATAGCTCCTGGGAGCTCAGGGTCTCTCCTGGCTGTGAAATGCTTCCAGACACCCAGGTCTGCCTGGGTGCTCCAGTGCACATCAAATGCACTCCTGGCATAGCCCAGCACCTCTTTTGGAAAGGAAGCTTTGGCTGGTGCCTCTGCCAAAGGAAAACGCATGAGGCCAGATCAGCTCTGCAGTGTTGCTCTTCTGGTCTTTATAAGTGCAGGTACTACCCTGAAAATAGCACTTTAAAGTCCTCAAACTCTGCCTTGGCCTCAGCTCCAAAGCAAATCTCAGCTCTTACATTACACCGGGGGACTGACCAAACAGCTGATTTGCAAACCCGTGTATTTCCTCCTTCCACTTTATCATAAATACAGACAGCGGTGGGGAAAAAAGCCATGAACAAATTGAGAGGTTCCTGTACTACTTGTCCCCTGCAGTGTGGACTCTTATAATGGAATCACTCTATGATATTAAATTATACTTCAGTTTATTACTTCTGGATTGTGCAGGGGCACAGTGTGGCTTCCACACACCTATTTTAGCATGCTTGGACATCCTCAGACTAGAGGTGCTACATAAGGAAATGTAGTTATGGGTGAAATACACTGCTGTGCAATCCTATAGCCTAGGGTTTGTAGGAAAATCCTTGAAAAGATAAAGCGGGCAAACAGCAACAATTTTTGCCTTCAGTTATGTTCATGAAAATCCCACCCCCAACCAACCAAAAAAAAATCATAAAGCAACACAAAAGACACCATTAAAGAGGGTGGAAATGAGAGTTTGGGGAAAGATCTCCCACTGGAATGAAAAAAAGTGAGAATTATCATGAATACGTGACAGCCAATATTCCTTGATGCCGTTGCTTAAACAATTAAGATTTAATTCTCTGTCACAGCTATGGGTTTGTCATTTAAGACAAACACTCTAAGCACTCTCTTCCACACCTCATCTCCCTGTTTGCAGGACCAGGCAGGGAGCTGCAGCCAGAGCCCAGAGTGCTGGGGTGGTGCTGGAAATGGTGAGTTTCTGAGTAGGGAATTAGTGCATGAAATGAGCAGAATAAAAAAATCATATACTGTTCTGCCTTTGCTCCAAAACAGGTTGCTTGATTGACAGCAAACCCTGTATAATAGTTCCTTCCAGGCAGATGGCAAGATCATGATTTGCTCTTCAGTCACAATTTTCTGCTGCCCCTCACAACCCAACCCATCTCCACGATCTACCAATAAAGAGGGGCCTGGGCTGCTTTACATGTGTTTTACAAGGCTCACATCAAAGCTTAGGGATTAATATTGTGACTAGTTATCGTATTCCATTTTGTAAAAATTTGCCTCGAATTTACCTCCAACATCTCCTGGCTGATCGCTGGCAGATAATAGCTGCAGAAATCCACACAAAAGCAACTCGTAAATTCCTGAGCCACCCCTGACAGACAATACTCTTCAGAACGCTTGCGTAGGTGTTGAAAATCTTGCCATACATCTCGAGCTCTCTCAGCACACATTGTTTTTAGGCTGCCATCTGCTAATGCACAGTCCCACCCTAAGAGAGATGCAGGAATGAATGCTCCAGTCTCCAGGCTGTTCTGCTTTCAGATTTTTATTTCTTCCAATTCCCAACACTCAGACCCTGTCTTTCTTAACCCTGAGTGTAGCTTCAAAGTTCAACAGACCTGCTCACACCACTGCTAATTTTCAGTGATAAAGAGCATTTATTGAGCACTGCTTGGGCACTGCTTTAATGAACCAAAGCAATGCTTCAGACAATGTGTCCCTGGAAGCAGATTCATTTGTCTCCGTGTCAGCTGCACGTGGGTGCTGGGACAATCAGGAACTCTGGAAGCACTGGCTTCCCATGCATGTGTGTTAAAAGGATGTGTATTAAGTTGATGGCAAAGGAAGAAGACAGCTCCCAAAGACATAATACAGGTAACATCTTGAACAAAGCAAGCCATGCCCATCACAGTGCAGAATGTTGGGATCAAATTATTCCAGTAAATAAGGAATGATGAACATTACGCTTGATTGATTTTCTTGTTCACTGAAATTGTCAGCAGTATTCTGTTTCTTACTGCTGATTCTGCTTCACTACCAAACACATTAGCAAAATTTATAAGATGGTATTTAATTTTTTTTCTTGTTAGAAAACAAATTTATAATAGCTAATTTACGTTAAGTTTCCTATGCAGAATCCATCACTAAAATACATTGGAAGCTACAAATTTAACGCTAGGAAACTGAAGAGTATATTATCACTTGCCAACTGAAATTTATCTGTTTTAATCCTTTTTTTATATTCCTCTTCTCCCACACATCCCTTTTACTACCCCCACCTTCTTCTCAGGTTTTCAAAGATTTTGTTGTCATTTAGTCCTGAATAAAATCCAAGAATCCATTGCAGGCTCTGTACATCAAATTTTTGTTCATGTCACACCCTGACTTCTGTGCACCAAGCAGGGAAGTCAGAATAAAGGCTCATACACAATACATTAGAATTCCTTCTTGTATTTCTTGCAAAGAAAAAGGTGAATAAAAGAGGACCAAGAAAACTAAATGGGGATGGGAAACTGAAAATGTGAAGGGCTGTATGTTTAAGGAGATACAACTGGTACTTTTGCTTTCTTTCCCAGTTTGTACAGGAATCCTCTCTCTCATTCCCTAAATGGTACAAAAATGGTTTGATAGACTGAAGTTATGTTTTCCTTGATTTCAGTAATCGAGGTAAGTCAGGACAATCTTTTCCATTGAAAATAGAATTCTTTTTACATCTAAGCAACAGTGGTAGCTTTTGTTTCATCTACCTCTGCTCCAGCAGAAGATTGCAATTGCCTTTCTGCAAGCTTTTAGTTGCTAGACATATAAACACTCTCTTCAGAGCATGGCAGATGAATTCTCCTGCAATGAAATAGGATACCTTTCAGAGAGCTTGAAAGCAACTAATAGATTTTCAGGAAAATGTGAAAATTGGCTTAATGTTGCATAAATAAAGATTTATGCAACATGGAATGCAACTCTATCACAAGCAGAAGGCTAGGCCCTACTTATGATACCAAATCCTTCTTTTGCCAGTTTGCACAGATCTTTAATGGACATGGGGTTATTTGCTGCCCTTTTGAACCTCCCCTGATACAGTAATCATTGTTGAATTGTAAATATGAATCATTTTCCAGGTAATATCAAGTTGGCTCCTCCTTCCATTTTCCCACAGGGGGCTGAAAGATGTTAAACTGTTCTCTTCACAATTAAATTCATGAAACACTTAAATTCTATGGCAGTCAGACACCAAGGAACAGGAAAATCGTTTCATCTCATAATGTTTTAGAGCCCCTAGGCAAATGTAAACACTGTATGTGATAGAGCAAGGATTTATTGCTTCTGCTGAACAGAGAATCTGCAGATTTATTTGTATATCCAGTAGATTTTTGAGGGTAATTCATTTATTACAGAATTTTGGTAAAATGATTATATAGGAAGTTTGAACATACCAGACTCATTTGTGTGGAGATGCATTTTAAACAAAAAGATACAGAACCAAATCAATTTGTATTGAACACTGGGCTGTAATAATGAATCATTGCTGCACTCACTCTCCTGCCAGAGCATAAAAGGGTTTGAGGTCTCACATATCCCAGGTTCTGGAGGCCAAGAGACATTTGATAGGTGACCACTGCAAGTGGTGCTGGAGACACCTTAAACTTAGGCAGGGAAGTACCTAAGTTGCTATCATAATCTTGTAAACATTTTACCCAAGAATAATTTAATTAATTTTGCTGAGTAAAACATCAGTAAACTCTGCTCCCAAATGTTGTTTTAACCATTCATTTTTATATAGCTCAGAATGCCAAAGGTCACCAGTCTGAGTCAGTACATCTCTGTTAGGATATCAAATTCATAGAAACACTGGCAAAAATAGGACTTTATGTCATGCCACTTATTTTACAGTAAGCACTTGGCTCCACTGGAGCCTCCTCTGCCTCAGCAGTACCAGGCAGCCTCGGGAACTGCTTGGGAAACTAAAGGAGGATAATTCCAGTTTCATGGCAGAGGCTGAGACAAAAGCTTCCAACACCAGTCAGCAGTGGATTGTGCTTGTAGGAACAGCCACCCACACACTCATGTCTGTCCCTGCGGATATCCCAGCTGCAACCATGGTCAGTCATCCTGATCCTGCCCAACACGCTGACTCTCACTGACACATTTGGAAAGAAGCCACCTCCTGCACAGCTCCATCCATGAGACCCAGCAGAGCTGTCTGTGCTCTGACAATGGCCTGTGGCCATGCCCCAGCACAGCTAAAGATCACAGAGAGCCTGAACCTGATCATCACCTTTTCTGACAGCTCATCACATGTCTCTGCTGAAAGGTGCCTGCGTAGTACCAAGGAATTAAAAATCCTTTTTGTTCTCTTCTTACTCTCTGTGCTTATTTAGTAGAACCAAGAGGAGACAGGAGACTTCTTTAAACAAAAGCATAATTTCTGAATTTCTTTTCAAAGATGCCACAGAAATCACTCTGGAATACCTGTCAAGCTGGCATTCCCCAGAGAGTGCTTTAGCTCTTTGCTCTGGCTAACTTGAAGCGAGAACTTGAACCATATCTCAGATAACTGCTGTAGAGAATCAATTTTCAATTTCCTGCTGAACTTCAGATATATATTTAAATAGTCAGTACTTCTGGCATCTGGAAAGAAACCAACAGTAAAATCAAATGGCCAAGCTACTCATCCGATAAGGGAAAAATCTGCAATGAATCAAACCAACAGGAGACTCAGACAGGGGCCTGAAGGGGAAATTTTCTCAGGTTCAGTGTAAAATCAGTGCCATGATCTTAAAGACTTTTTGATGAAAAATCCCCAGTTACTCAGTGGCAAATTTGTCTAAACCAGAATATTTCTGTAGAATTCACAGTTCATTTTAAAGCAGTTTAATTTTTAGTGGAAGGGAAAAAATAGATGAAGTTCATTGTGAGGTTGAAATCAGTAACTAAATTAGAAACACTCTTTAGCCAAAGAAGGAGAACCTCTGTTCTCAACAGAGAGACACTGGAGGAATGATGTTCTTCCTGAAGGGGCAATGAGTATTTTGTCACTTTTCAGGACCAGACTTTTATCCTAATCACAGACTCTACACCTCACTGTATGCTGTGATTAGGATATGGGTCTCTCAGCTCAGCACTCTGCAGGTTTGCCTTTGTTTTTCTCAATCTTCAATGTCCTTAATAATAAGTAAATAAGTTAATACAACAGCCCCTGAAGAAAATTCATGCTTTAAACAAGGACATTGGAAAGATTAATGTAAAAAGCCCTACAGCACTTTTGGCTGAGGTTTTATTTGAACAAAATTTTAACAAATAGACCAATGTTCCCCAAGAACATTAAAATGTTATCAAGTGGGAAACAATGTTCCCTGGCTCAGCCTCCAGACAGAGCAGCAATGCATCTTTTTGCATTCAGAAGGCAAAATGTTAACTATGAACATGGAAAATCACAGTTGTGAGGATGAATTAAACTGGAATACACAAGCTAGGAAGGGAGATAGCAAAAAAAATTAACAGCACCTATAACTGTCCTACAGTTTTGCAGCATGTTGCTGCTTTAAGGGAATCAGAACAATAAAATGCCTCCCTCCCCTTTACCAGTAATTGTAAGGCTATTTCTGAGACAGGAAGATGGAACAAATATGCTTCTCTACAAAGCTGTGAAGGTAGGAACTTGTAATACACTTCTTTGAAGTCAGAGCGATTGCAAACTGAAGAGGGAAAGCCATGCAAACAGCGTTAAACCGGCGTCTCTGGGAGGTTTTATTCCCAGCGATGCTGCTCCCTCAGTTTGTCCAGAGAGCTGATGTGCTGGGAGCCTTCTCCAATCTGCACCCAACCATCAGCACCTTGCAAACAGAAAACAAAGGGAAAACACAGCAAGGTATGAAGAATAAGCACATCTTGATGCCACTCTTTGGGAGGGAATTAGGAAGCAAAATAATAGGCATAATAGGCAGGCTGGTGGCAAATGCCTATTATTGGGTTTCAGAGGTGTGAGAGTAGAATTGGAAAAATTAATTGGGTTCTAATTCTATCCTCACTCTGTGAAAATGCATGAGCAACTATGGGCAAAAATGCCAATAGTAGTAATAGTAATTGTAATAATAAATATGACAGGAATTGCCTGAAAAATATTAATTTGCAAGTTAGGGCTTTTCAGAACTCTTATTCTGAGAGACGTTTGGAAGCTGTTTCTTGCAGAATGACAGAATGCCCTTTTTAGAAGGGTTTAGATGCAACCTCCTACGTGGTACCCCTGCATGACAGCATAGCAAGGCTCCATCCTGCTGTGGATCTGAGGGAAACATGAGCTGTGTCCAAGGAAAAGCACTGTCTCTGCTGTAGTTCCTTCCCTCCAGCTCGGTGTACCTGCCCATCACTTCCCCTGACACTCCAGATGGTGTCGGTGTAAATAAAGGAGTGGTTCTCCATGGCCAGGAATGAGGTAAAAAGGAGGATGCCCACCAGTGCTACAGCTCAGCTCGGCTTAACTCTCATGGCATCATGGCCAGGTTGAACTGAGCTTTGAGCAACCTTGTCCAGTGGAAGGTGTCCTTGTCCATGGCAGGAGGATTGGAACAAGATGATCTTTAAGGTTCCTTCCAATCCAAGCTATTCTATGATTTAATGATCCCTGAATCTTAAAATACAGTCTGCATGTTTTGCAGACTTAGGCCTCAGACAGCTGTAGTCTAATTCTACTCTCATGGAATTCAATAGTAAATTTCCCATTGTTTCAAAGAGCTGGATCTATAGTGGATTTCAAAATCTCACCCTGCTGTTGCAGTGCCCTCACCTGCCTGGAAAAGTGTACATCATACACCTAAGTGAAAAATGTCCTTGTCCAGTGAGGAGTGACAGCATTGGCACAGGAGAAAACTCTTTGATGGCCGCCAACTGAACATGGGTGTGGGCGGACTCAGCTGCCTCTTCATTTGGAGAAATGCGTAGTCTGTGTATCATAGCATGAACTACTGAGGGGGGTTATGCATTCCATCCACCTTGGGCTGTAAGTGGGCGGCAAAATATCTCCCCAGCAAAGATCTGTCTTCTGGTGCATTAGTTCCACAGGTACCAGTGACGCATCAGGATCTGATGTAGTTAAGAGAAGAAATCTAATTCAAAGTCATTTGGCTCTAAGGGCAATTTAACCATCCTGGTATTGCTGAGTGATTATGTGCATTTGAAAGAGAGAAAAGCAAATACCCAAAGGCTTCTTGTTTACGATATTGCAATTTCGAGCAGTGTCTCTGTGGCAGAATGGGGTGCTGATAACACAGGAGATAAGGCAGGTGACAGTGCTATCAGCACTTGAGGAGCAACAACCGATCTGCTTCATATTTACCAAACCTACGCAGCACTTGTATTGTGTTTGCCTAATGATTAAATGGAATGACTTTCTCTTAATCAGGGTGTCAGCTTGAGCAGCGTAATGGAATTAGTCAGGGGTGAACACAGGATTCTGAGCCGAACGGGGCACTTCATCACAACTTGTGAAATCTGTAACTGTTTCCTTGGCGGGCCGCTGTGGAATGCTGAGTTCCTTGCTCAAACACAATATATCCAAAATCAAAGCAAATGCCCTGTTCCTGTAATTTATTGTAAATACTCTCTTAGCCAGCAAGTTCACCCAAGTCTCAGCCTAGGATTTTTTTTCCCTTAAGATACATGTATTAATAATTTGTTCATGTCACATGGATGACATCTAACAGTTTATCCCAGTTATCATTAATAACTATTAATGACTTCTATTACAATGAAGCTGCGTCAGCTCATAGCCTCACTTGCATCCATCTCATTTTTCATTTAATTAAGAAATTCAGAATGCTTCTCTTACAGGCAAGCTCTCTTACTTCAAAGGACAGGGATCTGTGCATTTGACTGCTTTTTGAAATGTGGTAGATGAATCTATTTAGCTACTGTTATTGAGGTGTGGAATATATTATATGTTTCCTTAATCCTCATATTGTCACTCCCAGGGAAGCTACAGCGTGTGAAAGTTTTAGATGCAAACAAATCCAAATTGAATGAAGTCATGTTTTTTCAATGCTGAGAAGGTTTAACAAATTCATGTAGACACTAATGAGTATTACTGGGCTTATGGAGGGTCATGGAAAATTAGACTGGCTTTTTAAGCCATTATTACAGATTTTCTCATTGTTACATGCTAAGCTCTCTGCTATTAATACAGCTTACTCTTGCTTTTGGCCATTGGACAAGGTTTGGGCTTCAATGGCATGGCTATTTCTTCATACTCTTTGTGTCTTTGGTAACCACATATCTTTCCCAACTTTAAGGATTTGGCAGAATTTAATTTCTTACTTTAACTTACTGGCTTCTTCCAGAAATTTGCCTTGTATCTATTCTGCAAACAAAATTTTCATGCAACATAGAGTGTTTATTTGCCTCATTTCTCATCAGTACTTGATGGAATGTTGTGCGTTGCTGCTGTAAAAACATCTGTAATGAGCAAAATAGGAGTTTCTTGAAGATACGATGCGAGTTTGGACCTGATGAAGTACCAGTGGAGTCAGCTATTATCAGTGTGATAATCTGCATGTAGAGTCAGTACACATAACATGTCTTTCATTCATCAATGATATCATGCTGTGTTTCAGCACAGTAGAATGAAACTGCCAGTACCCACAACTTGCTCAGGGGTGAGGACCTGAGCTGTGGAGGACACGTTCCACCCACCGCAGTTTCTTGACATTAGAGGGCTCCATATTCCACAGAGTATGGCAAAACCAAATCTCATTTTGAGGTCAGTAGAGATGACATTGGAAAGAGAATTATCAGCTCCTCTCGGAGCTGTGGTTTGATGGTGATGCAAATTCAGCTTCTGAATCTTCTTAAGACAAAAGCACCAGCCAAAAATTTCTGGGTTATATTTTGGAAAAACTGATGAACGAGAACACCTTTTCTGTCTGCCTGTGCTCCCAGCAACAAGAAGAAAAGTGGAGCTGCCATGGCCCATGTCCAGTGGCTGTGACACCTCTACATAGAGGCTGCACTGGTACACCTGCAAGAGTAGGTGCCACTCCCACGAAACACAGCATGGAGGGCACAACAGGCAGCAGGTCCTGCTCCTTGTCTTGCAGAAATCATCAGTTTCCCTCTCGTCTTGATGAGGATGAAATTCCTTAGACCATCACTGAATGTCCCACAGAAGAGTTTGGTGGCCCTTCAGGAAGCTGCTATCCTTGTGCAGAGCTGGGCACAGCTCTAAAGAAGCACTGGCAGAAAATCTGTATTGTGAATGTAAGAGCTCTTCCTTGACAAAGATAAGGTAAAAATGTAATCATTGTGGAACAGGAACAAATATTTGACTGCCATTATCTCATCTTTATGGCTCAACCTATTAACAAAAAAATACTTTTAAAATATTTTTAATGGCCAGACTCCAGAAGGAGCTCTTATATATAATGACTTAGCCCTGAGAAAGTGCAACTTGTCTTTATTGCACTTTGAAGAGTCTAATCCTAAAGACATCTTCCTAAGGAATAAATACGCTCATGAGCTGAACTAACCCCATCCGAAGGAAGATAAAAGAGCTTTTCCAGCTAGTACAATTCCAGGCCTGCAAAAGTGAGCTAGCTTTTTATTGAGGCAACCATGTAGAGAGGGGCTTCATCCAGGCCATGTGCCCATACTCACACTCTACTCCACCAGCTCTTCCTCCCTGACCACCAGTATCTTGAACAAGTGGCTACTGCAGGGGCAAACAGGTTGTTTGACTTCTCAGAGACTACAAAAGAAATCAAAATTTTGGAGAGAATTAAAACTCGCTTTTTCCTGTGCTCATACATGGTTTTCAACAGCTAATGACTGATACATTGGTGTATCTTTCCAGGTAAATATTGAAAGAGAGTTGGATTATTTTGGTAGGGAGGGCCAGATTGTAATGTTACAAACACTTTGATATCCTAAATCAAGCAGATCTGGCCAAAGAAATTAGAAATTATCATTCTGTGAATTTTTACCTTTGTCCTGACACATGGACTATGTTTTACTAAAATGGTATGGGCATAATTTTGTCACATATTTCTGAAAAATCTGTACAAAAAATCATTTTACTGGTCAACAACAAAGACAGTAGAGACAGGGAGAAAAGTACAGTACAGCCACCAGTAAAGCATTGAAAATCTGAGTATCTTTTTCAACATTACAGAGCTGGACACTCCAGCTTCAGCACTTGCAAATTGTGTATACCCAAGATAGCAGGAAAATTCCCACTGTGAAAGGCAGCGTCTGCTTTTGAAGCAAATGTGTGAAATTTACACCAGCTGAAGATCCGGCACTTGTTGTTGAATTTATTGAGCTCCAACCAAATCCCACTGTAACCAATGGGGAAAAAAGAAAGGAATAAGAAAAAAGAGCCCCCTTCCCTTCGGCACCTCCCAGCGCAGCCTGGCTGTGTGCGGAACCCTCTGGGCCCTGTGCACAGACATTAGCAGCTCTCAAAGCATGACCAGCTGATTATACAAGGATACTGACTCATGCTTGGTTTACTGAAAAATCCCACAAGTAATATAAGTGGCATAGCTTTGGTCACAAAACTGCTGTGAAAAGCTCACAGATTTATATATCTGAAACTAAGTACCCTCTGAAAAATTTGGGGGTACGAGGGAGTAAATTGTCTGTTTCATATCTGTGTCTGCAGGGTATTGAGCCTGGTACCCAAATCACAGATCAATAATATTCTGGCAAGATGATTCCTCACAGTGCTTCATTTTGAGACAAATTCATGTAACATGGAGAGGCAGCTGCAGGAGGAGAACAAATAAAACCTCAGTATTTCCTTATGGCTGCTGAATTTTTTTCTGGATTTCTAATTTTGTGTTTGCATTTGATGGGTCAGTGATTTAAATAAATTAAAGACATAAATCACATAAAAACTGTAAGTGAGGGACTACTTTTTCACTTTATAAAGTATATTTATTGCACAGTGGTTTATGGCCTCGGTTGTTATACTAAAATAGTTTCTTCCTTGGGATTTCTCACTGCCTTGTTCCCAGATTCAAAGGCTACCCATTTCCATGAATCCATAGATTAGGGGATCCTTGCTAGCTGGAACCTGGATGACTCTCCTGCCCAAATGCCACCATACAGCAATACGCCCTGAAACACCTCCACCTTACAAGAAATACCTTTCTTCTGAAATTTCAGGCATCCCAGAGGCTGCAGACTCTCATCCATCTGATTTTGGCAGCCAGACTTATCATTGTCTTTATGAGAGCATAGCTGGGACAGAAACCAAAGCGGTGCAGCAGTTCGGGATGCTTGGTAGTATGGCAAACACCAGGAAAAATCTGGGACAAACACAATCAAAGCTTGCAGGGGCCATCTGTGGCTGGAAAAGTGAGTTTCCCCAGTGCTCTCCAAGAAGTCAGTGAGGTACCTGAGGTTCCAGGAGCAGACTGATGATGGGAGCTGGCTGCACAGCTCTGGGCTGCAGTAGTTTTCCAGATCTCCTGCACAGCCCCAGCCCATCCACAGTGGCCCCAGCAGCCAACTGAGGAGTGTCAGACTGGGTGGAAAAGGCTCAGAACTAAATATTCTGAAAATGCAGATGTGACTCGAGCTTGCCATGCAGCTCAGCGGAGAAAGCAAATTGGCAATGCCACATCTGCTCACATTTCTCCATTTATTACATTTGAAACAAAATTTTGACAATGATAAAACAGAAGGAGCAGTTGTGTGTTTGTATTAAAACATCATTTGGATAAGCAATACCAGTAGCTGGTGTAAAGGAACATCTGTCATCCTATCCTGCTATTTTTGTCTGAGTCCTGTCACACTGGAAAAGGCAAAAAAAAAAAAAAAGGAATTATCACATGTGATGTTTCAAATTTAGCTTTGTTACAGACATATTCCTTTGATTGTCCAGTGCAATTCCCATAGAATTAAGATAAAGACATCTGTGTTTTCTATGGAATCAAATAAACATTCTAGTATTTTGGATTGACTATGAATCATGCTTCTAAAAATTTTTGGTGATTAATGTTTAATCCCAAATTGATAAATTGCTGCTCAGACAATAATGTTAACTTTAAAATCCAAGCCTCCCTGAGCCCTTAATCTGGATCTCCCTTGTTACTACTAATGGAGATTATTTTGTCTATGAGAAAAGTAATTAACTATAGCAGAAAACAAGGCTGAGATGAAACAGACAAAAGAAATGATAGGATTATTTATAGATAAAGCATGTTAGTCTTTTGTTAGGTAATAACAAAGCCACTTTGGTTATTAGTGTCCACTAAAGGAACACTGAGGAAATTTATTCTAGCCACACTAAAAGCACTTCCACTGCTTTATAAAATCAAATGTTTTCTTCATGTCTGCTGGGAGGGCGGAGGGGGAACCACTTAAAAGCATTTGTAGGACTTGCAGCTCATTGCATTCAGCTCAGTTTATGTCAGGCAAGAACGTGATAAAAGATGTTGATTTTATTAATAATTTATATCAATCAGTATTTATAGCCTGCTTGGTGCGTGGCAAATGAAAGGTCCACAGCAATAAACAACTCATTAAAACACCCAGCATTAGGATTGTTTAAATGTATAGAACTTCACAACTTCGTGCACACCATGAAACCCCTTTGAAGGAATATATGTTCATTTTATAGGTTTCTCTTCCTCCTGGAAAGAACACCCATTTTTTCACTTCCTTCACATCTCTTGGGGCACACTGACTGCTCCACTGTTCCTGCTCCCAAAAGGAATTTGCCACTGGGAGTGATGATCCCTGTGGAGCAGTGGGGAGCTGACCAGCGTGTGATCCAAAATGTCTTCACACTTAACCCCCCAGTTCACTGACTACATGTTACTTCAGATTTCTTTTAAAATAAATTATTTGTGATAATATGAAAAAACGAATTGATGTTAATAAGGAGGGAGCAATAGGTTTACACTTTTGATCTTAGTCCAGTGGTTAAAAAAAACCTCAACCTTTTTTTAAATGAAAACCTAACTGATAGCAATATTCCTTAGTAGGAATTTGTGCAGTGAACTAAAGCAAAAAGATCTTAGAGCAAAAGTTCTCAGTCTTGCCCTCCAGCATAGCTCATCTCTGCTATGTCCCAATGGCACTTTATCTGTAACACGTTACGAACATTTCTGTCAAATGCTTTGGGTGGAGCTTTTTCAGTGCTTTCCCTGGTATATTTATGATATTAAACCATCATCATGGGGGCTTGAAACTAGGGCCAGTATCTAGTTCAGTCCCCAACTTCCCCTGGAAAATCGTTCAGACCACTTACTTTATGTTTTCTTAGTTGACAGTGATTTATGAAGATAACGTTTCCTACATGATAAAATTCTGAAAAGATCAGATATTGAAGTGATGTCAAAGTTACCTAAAGTGTAAGCTGAAACAATTAATTTAAGGCCTAATGCTGTAATGCTCACATTGATCAAAGTTTTACTACTGACTGTATTAAAAAGCTCCTTGATTTTGTGTATAGGTGATTATTATTAAAAGACCAATTTTAAAAAAGCCTCCTCTGCACACATTAGATCAATAACCTGTCCAAGAAGCAAGGAGCTGTGGAAATGAGTTATAGAGAGAACTGTGAAGATAAATTATATGGAATAATTAAATAAGAACCCACTGTGTGTGATTGACAGGAAGAAGACATTTTTGTGAGTATCTAGTCAACATTTTACCGCATTTTTTCATTCTTAAAAGATGGAGAAAAATTCAGATTAGGCCTTTACATTAGTGTGGCTTTGGTACCTTCCCTAATTAAATGTAATCTCAAGGGAAGGACTTGTTTATGATTCTATACTTTATGCAGGACTGCTTAGAGAAGAGCAGAAAAAAAAACTCAGCAAAGATGTGAGAAAGACACCGGTACATTGCACTCTCCTGGTGCAAAGGAAGCAGGAAAGACGTGCCAGCAGTTTATAAGGAAACTGTAGCAGATGGCACAGGCTAGAGGAGATGAGTGGGTCAAGAGATGGAGGGCAAAGGCTGGAGCCAAATTCTCTGAACAGCCGCAGGTCTGGTCCCACCACCCAGTGTGGGCAGCCAGACCTAAAGCTGGTGCCTGACTCTGTCCTCCTCAATAATCCAACATGACAACTCCCCAAGTGACTGATTCGATGGAAGATGGAAAAAAAGCACATTTTCAAATGTCAAATTATCCTGTCCATTAGGAAGTCAAACCTTCTACCATGTGTACTTTTTAGAAGAGACTTCAGAATGTTAAAGAAATACTTTAGCAAGTGTAGGTTGCTATGGCTGTAATTGTGTTATTTTGCTACTTAATGGCCTAGAACTGAGGACACACTGCCTATCTCCAGTTTACTTTTCTGACACAGCAATTGATAATGTAAGTTAACATGGTATATGCTTTTTATTCATTTACTGGAAACTAAAAGTGATGAAATCACACAGTCTGGGTTTCATAGGCACAACAGTCGTATTTATTTAGTGGGCTCTATTTACAGTGGATTTTTAAAAGCTGCAATCCACATGAGTGCCATCATATTAGGATACAAGAAATTGTTCAGATTGTTTCCTGTTTCCAGCTTCTGTTCTGGGAATAAACTGCTGTGTTAAAGATGTGTAGTGTAAATAATGTGTGTGGTCATTCATATCTCCAATTATTTTTATCGTATAAATGAATTTATTATAGAGCAGTGGAAAATGCCACAATTTGACATATTCTGTATTTAAATATGCATGCTTTGAATCTAGCATAGATTTATAGACAATATGTTTGTACAAGTGTATCTAATAGGTTAGAGGGGTTTATTAATCTTGGAATTACTGTGATAGTAAAAGCATTATTTCTTTAGCCCTATTATTTAATAGAAATGACAAGTACTTCAGACATTTGGAGATGAATGAAGCACCACCAAGAGCAGTTCCCTTGGAAAAAACTCAATAAACATCTACAGTTGTAAATCTAAACACTTTTCTTGGCAAAACAATATTGAAGAACTGTTACAGAATTATAAAACGTTGTAAAGTGGCCTTTTTAGGGTTGAACAAGAATTTTGCACTGTTCTGTTAGAGAATGATGGCTGGTTGCAAACCAGTTTCTCCTTTCTCCTCAAGTAATTCCAAGTGAATCACTTGAAACACTGGCTACTTCTACCACTAACCATTAATTTTATGCTAAGTCACATAACATTTTACCTGGAGCCTGACGAATCCGGGGTAGTGGGTTGACCAGGGCTGGATGTCTCCTCCCCTCCTTCCCCCCCTTCTTCACTGACCTTAGTGTCTGCAGAGCTGCTTCTCTCACATATTCTCCCTCCAGCTGCAGTTTCCATAGCACAGATACGTTTTTCCTTTTCTGAAATCCATTATCCCAGAAGCTCTGTCACTGCTGGGCTCAGTCTTGGCGGGCGTTGGGTCCGTCTCGGAGCCACTAGCGCTGGCTCCGTCAGACATGGGAGAAGCTTCTGGCAGCCCCCCACTTCCAAAACCTGGCCAACAAACCCGACACACCCAGTAAGAACTGGCACTAGTGCAGACTCCTGCATTCAACAAGGCAGAGAGCTGGGATTACCCCCAGGAGACAAAGCCAAGTAGGAAGGTACTGTAGGCTTATGTTAGGGGCTGTATTATTTCCAGAAGATCAGGTGCACTACACTGGCTCCTAATACAGTCTTCCATCAATGCCCAGTCTGCTAAAACCGTGAATGGAAGTGACTGATCTACAATTTGCATTCTCTTTTCAGTCTATCAGCAGAACATTAAAACCATTGAGGCAAAAGCCATTAGAACAGCACTCACGTATGAAACAATGCACAGGTCTGCTTGTTCCCATTTTTATGCACTGCTATAGGACTATAAATATTCATCGTAATGTAACTGAAAATTATTGAAGTGAGAAAAAAGAGAAACAGGGAAGCCATTTGCTTCAATTCATAAACAGCATCTGTTGGGAAGTTATTCATAGATTGCTTCAGGGCCTGCTGAGCAGCAAGCCCATGGAAAAGGATGCCATTGCAAGCAAATTGGCCAAAACTGCAATGGAGATGCTATTAAACATGATTCACTGACAGCCAGGGAGCACGATCAGGCACTGGGTTGTTTTATGTCTTCTTTTATCACTGGGACACAGAAGTAGCCTCCAGCCAAAGTCTCACACAGTTCAGATTAGAAGAGCAACCTTCTAAGTGTATTAAGGCCTAACTAGTGGCAAGAGAAAGTTGGGTGGAGTGATATTATAGTGAATTCAGCTGTTTATTTCTCCCTACCTGAGGCACACATAAAATCCCCTTGTGAATCAGGGTGGCTACAACCTTTCCTACTGGGTATTTTTGGTCAAAAGGTGTTTGAATGTCTTCTTGTAAAAATGAAAATGCAGCCTAATGGATAAGTGAAAAGCAATTAATAACTCAATAAACATCCTTTCGCTTCTTATTAAATTTCAAAATACAGTTTGGCAGAAAAATGACATAATGCCAAAGAAAAGTGTATCTGTGCAAATCCACAGAAGAGAGTAAATGCATTCTCAAGTATAGTTTATTAGTAAGAATAAAATACTCAGCTGCCAAATTTTGTTTGCTTATTTACAGAGCAGAATTACAGAAAGGCAAAACTGTCCAGCAATTCTGAATTCAGTTCAAATGGTGCTGAGTTTTCAGTTAATGATCTGGCCCAAAAGTTTTTCCCACCGGTGGGACTTACCAGATCATGAGGAACTTGAAAAATGCAATTGCAATCAATACATGGACAAATAATTTTCCCAGCCCCATTCATCCTCTTGCTGCAAATTATTTATTCTTTTAATTAACTCCAGTAATTCACTGACTGTAAGTAACTGGAAGTGTATCCCTTTCGTACCAGGGAGGCTGCACAGGCCCACAGCTCACAAGGTGAAGTGTTTTCTTATAAATTTGCTCCATTTTCCTCAGTTGTAACTCAGACAAACAGCAAGACAAAAGGAGCCCTTTGAATGAACATTTTTGACTAGTTTTAAATATCCCCATGAGCTGTTTTCTCTTTTCACAAAAATCTGGGGAAAGATGGGTTCTTCATCTGCCTGACCTACACGAGGCGTGTGACCTTCATGTGACTGATAAGCTTTAAATCAAGCTCATGAAAATGCCTGATTCTGCAAGCAAACAATATTTCCTCCTAAGAAAAACATTAATCATTTGTCATTTGGTTTTTACATTTTGTTGTGGAAATACATGCCTGTGACTCAAGTGAGTGAAGGCTCTTCACACATAAAATTATATTTGACTTTTTTGGATATTTTGAGCAAATGTATTTCCAAAAATTAGGACTGTTTCATGCTAGGGGAAAAAAAGATAATTTATTCATCAAGTACCCTGGAATGTGATAACTAGCGGGCACCAGTTACATCTATTCAGTAAACTCCTTCTCAGGAAAGTTAACTTAGCTTTAAATTATTCATTTAGAGGTTGATACACTCTCCAGGAACAGTAGGAGATGTGGTGGGTGTGTTATATTTAAGGGGTAACAAATGCTTAAGCATAGAGGAACCTCCACTCAACCTTTACATGGAAGAAAAAAAACATTTTAAGAAGCTTCATCGAAATTTTCTTTATATTTTCTTTGGCCATAATATGCCCTTTTGCTATTCATTTGCGTGGAAATTTTTGCTAGAATAATTGAGGTTTTATCAATAAGAGATGCTACCGAGAAAATATAAATATCTGTTGCCAATAAATTACACATCTGAGCACCTACAAAATATGATGTGCAGCGTCAGCACAGTCCTGTTCAAGATGAAGAACAACAACATGTGACTGATAACACAGTTAAATACCATACCTTGAAAGCTACAGATGAGGGAAAACTGTTCCAATGTGTGTGATATCACCACATCCTGGTAAGGCTAAATGAGAAAATCAATTTTTGACAAGGAAAACCAGATCCTAACTTCATAGATTAATAATCTATTGTACATAACTCGCTTGCCCTTTCATCTCTCCACACCCAAATTGTGTAATTCAATTCCTTCTGCGGACGCCCTGATTCTACACATGTGAGGATGTGGTCTGGCAGCTCCATCTGGAATGTAAGTGTGGGTTTTCCAACTCAGGGGCATCAAGTAAATCCTGTTACTATCCCTTCTTTGTTAAGTCAAGTTATAAAATTAAGGGCTCAAGTTTTTTCATGCTTAGGTGCCACATTCTCCAAGGAACTGCATTTTGGGGTGTATTTTGCCTGTCCTCTGACACGTCCAGTACAACCTAGAAATTTCAACAAAACACTTCTACAGCTCTCTGCTCATAACATCCCTACTCCCCAAGTGAAGCATCAGGGACAGTTCAACTGGAATTGGCATAAATTTAGACAAATTAAAATAATTTTAAACATGATCAAAAAAAACCCATTCTTATTTATGGAAGAAGAGAATTGATTTTCAAAAATGCTATTGCATATATTAGAGCCACCAGGAGCAGCTCTAATTTCTGCCGAGATCACTTATGGAGATTTCCATTCCTTTCTTTATTCCTTTATTAAATAAGGGAGATGCCATAGCAACCCTTGTCACACACTTCCATTCATGTATTGATTCAGCATTATTCAATCTGTATGTAGTTTCATTATTCAATTCAATGTAGGCTTTAATGTGCCCATTGTCGCACATTATGCTGTAGACTCTCAAAATCAAACCCATTCACTGCAACCCTCCTGCAGTTTGTGTTTCTGAGTAACATGGGACAGAAAAACAACCATCTTCGGGAGCTGGCTTGGGCCTAGGTCTTTATCTGGGAAGACTTTTCCCAAATCTTTTCCATTTGACTCCCATTTTGTATCATTTCCACCTAAAATACCAACCAGCCCAAAGCCCAGTCATTCATCTGAATTAAGCAAATTTATAGTGAAGTCAAATCAATCAGTTCAGAACAGTGTTGCTCAGGCATATTTCCAGCAAAATCCATTTGTCTTCATAGCAGACTCATCTTCTCAGCACAAATTATTTTATAAAAGCAACGTTTCTGAGTATAATTTCATTTTTTTACCATAGTAAACATTTTCAGCCATTCACCAAAATGGGGTTAGTCTCTTTGGTTATACCGTTCATAACCTCACATGATAAAATATGGATCATCACAGCTTTCCGATAAAGGCCATAAGTGGCTAGTGGGATGGCAATAATTTTTGCTCCTGAATATCAGAAAAAACATCTACAATAGTCCATCAAACCATTTAACCACACAATTCCATAGTATCACTCATGGGACCAAAACCAAGTGTGAGTTTAAAACACAGGAGCAGTTCAGTACCTGAAGCACAGACTGGAAGTATCCCACATAAACATGATATCCAACCAGCACATCAGTTATGTGTGTAGCTATTCTTAGGCCATTGTGCAGCTTTCTGCTCCTTCCTAAGTTCTCCTGGAAATATTCCTCCTGGAGTTCAGTGATATACCTAGGTTGATTCCTGTAAGCCCTGCCTTTACTCTGTGGAGATGGGAGCTTTCTCCTCAGGCATGCCAAGCCATTCCTGATGCTCCATGACCACATTATCCAGGCTCCAAGCCTGCCTTACGAAAAGCAAAGCAAATTAGTTCAGACTTGGATGTGCATGAGAGTAACCCCAGAGTTAGAGCAGGTACCTCCCACAGCAGGGAGTATGGGCACAGCCAGGAATATGAGCACAGCAACCTCTCAGATAGACAGACCCTTGAAAGGGTCACAATTGTCCAGCGCTGAGAAACTCTGGGAAATCTTCCTTTGAGCTCCCCTAGGAGCTCACACTCTTTTTGCCTGTTAAGGCTTTGATGCAAAAGAGAAGAGCTGTTCATCCACAATGTGAGAGAAAGTTGGATAACCACTTTTAATGGCATATGGGATGTCCATCTGCTAAGGATATGGCACATCACACGTGTTTTCTGCCACTGGCCTGGGAGCAGAGCTTCTCCGAGCTGCTCTCAACGCTATCAGCTCCCTTCCTAAATAACAAGTGGTGGCTTTCCCAGGAAGGGAGCAGTGAATGGGCAGCAAGCTCAAGTCCTGAGCCACACCAGTAGGAATCATACCATCACACGGATTTGATAGGGTGTCAGCAGGACACCACAGAGAACAGAGTTTGCCCACACAGAATTCCACTCACTACACATGTAGGAAATAGAAGACAAGAGAATGACAGGAAAAGAGAACAATTCTCTTGTAAAAGCTTTGTTCACATCAAATGTTGTTGACAAGCCTGACCCGAACTCTTCTCACCAAACAAGCTGTGAATAACAGCAGTGGTGACATTGTCCATATTGGTTTGGTGTTCTGGGCATGCTCTGAATCTTAACAGATCTGAATCTTAAAATCCCAGACCTGTATCTGCATTGTGAGGTGCCTCAGCAGGCAGCTGTATCTATAGTTTTAACCAAGACTCAAAAAACCTAAAGATTCCTTTCTTCAATATTCTCCATCCTTCCAGGATGGAGACTTGAAAGGCACAGGAGCAGGTATTAGGAAAAACCCACTGGGACAACACCCAAATTTAACTAATCTCATTAGTTTCCTCCTTTGGGAGCAAATCTTTCTTATGTATCAGCTGAGGAAACAATGGAACCAGAATTTTCCCTACCAAAAATAATTTACCAGATTTAAATGATCTTTAAGATAATAATTTTACTCATCTAATTGTATTTCTAGTCCTAAAGATTACATAAATAGGAACTAAAATGAGAGTTGCATATAGACTGAAATATTGTTCGCTCTCCAAAAAATGTAATCGATATCTCTGGGATAGTTCAGAGACTGAACATATAATCATAAAATACAGGAACAGAATGTGTTAGTAGGTACTGAAAAAAACAGAACAAATGACATGGCTTCAGCACGTAACCCAGGAAACCAAAATACCTTGTTCAGCTGGCATTTCTCAAAGTGATATATGTCAATACTGTTGTTCCCTTGTAGGTTAACTAAATCTGTCAAAAATGGATACAGTCTAAGACTTGGTAAAACAGTCTCTCTTTACAGCTTGCTTTCTTGACAAAGTTCAATTTCTATTACAGGAGGCCAGCAGTTAAAGAGAGTCACATATCTCTAGCTTGCTATTCTCTGCCTGCCTTTGATTTTTATAAATTTTTACCATAGTATAATCAAAGCTTTCAACACTGAAAACATGCATTCCCTTTTGTTAACACTTTAAAATTTGAAAACTCAGCAGCAGGAGGTTAAATCAAAAATCACTTGCCCTTATTCTCTCATTCAGTGGAGAAAAAAGTAACAATAAAAAGCCTTTTGTTAGAGAAAGCAGGAGTTTTAGGCACCACAAACAGCACCAGGACAAGGGATTTTTAAACAATGGGCTGACAATTGCTGATCCTGAAAGGGGAAAAATGGCAGGAGTCTGAAGAAAAGGGATGCAACTGCTTCTTCTTTTCTGCTTGCAAAGAGAATATGGAGCATCATAAAGCTTTGTAGCACTATTCTTATACATAAACATGAAACACATCATCATATGGCTTTATGTTATTATGGATATGCATAAAACTGGACATATGGCACAAGGTAGTGACTGTACACGGGACAGGAGTGGAGGGTTTCCCAAGGCACATGGATGACAGCGTTTCTAGCCCTGCAGGTAGAAATCTCTGTGTTTGCAGGAAGGTTGCTCTTGCAGTCTAATAACTCTTCATACAGTCCCTTCATGTGACAGGGGAGGGTGAGCATGCTGTACATTAATTGCGCTTGTATTCTGCAGCTCTAGGAGTCCTCTTGATCCAAGTGAGACAAGGAGATTTTGAATGTTAAATAACAGTCACAATACAATGTACTCAAGAGAAGACTGTGCCTATCTTCACAAATTTCCTCTTTCACTTTGCTACAACTCAAGGATACTCAACATTTTCATGGTTGAGTCAAGTCTGCCTGGACTCTTTCCCTTTTTGATGTTGTGCCAATTCACAGCCATCCCTTTGTCCTCTAAGAACATTAAGTGCAATCTGTGGGTCCAGTGAGCTTTCTGAAGTAACTTTAAAAAAAACCACCCAAAAAACAGGAGAGGAAAGAGGTTGTGAAGGACGAGCAGCATCAGCCTTTACAGCTGGCAGCAGCTGCAGCTGCCCAGCTCTGTGGCACCCCCAAACCCTCCGTTGGCTCCATCACCCAGCAAGTGCCTGGGTAAGACTCCAGGCAAAAAGCCACCACTAAGCTTTGTGCTGTCATGTAACAAATCCAAGGCTTGTTAGTTTAATGCTGCCTTTGCTGTGTCTCCACTCCATAACATTCACAGCAGCAACTGCAGTGCAGGCTTACCCAGGGAGAGGCCAACAGATGTGGTGAGCTGTGCTCACAGCTAGAAGTGCAAAGTGTTTGATCAGCTGCATGTAGATAATTAGTTCTATAATTTAAAAAGTTTCTGTTATTCTTTAACATCCATGCTAAGCTGCAGCTACAGAAATGCTTCTCTAAATACCAACTGTCAGAAGAAATTTGCATTCACCAGAACGTTATTTTTAATTCAAGGAAGAACTGAAAACAAAAGAAATTTATAAGAATGCTCAGACAATCCACAGGCCAACCTTACATTATTTCTGTAAGTTTTAATTAAAAAAAAAAAAAAAGGGTTGATTCCCAAATGTTATTCAAATAATCTGTTAAGAAATAAAGTGCCAAATATTAAGTGAGGTGATCTTCCAAAACAAGTATCTACATCTTTCTGTTGGAAAATTATTTAGAGCACAACAGCTCTGAACTTTGACAGCATCAAGCATTCAAATGCCACATTGCTTGGTCACACTTATTTTATTTTTGCATAGCACAATGTATTTTAAAGATTCATTCTAGCCAGCTCTATTCACTGGTCAGCTATGGGTGGACTACTCTTACTTCCTGTTTTTCTAGCTGAAATCAATGAATATCCAGAGGATAACTTGCTCACAGCTCCCTTACACCGTCTCAGAGAGAATTTTGTGAATGAGAACAAAAGGGTATCTACTACAACTCAAACTATGGTTCCAGCTGGAAAAGAACCCATGAGAACAACACCTTTTCCTGTGTCCTATGTCCTTTTCGGGATCCACTCACCTTATCCTAGTGACTATTATGATAGAAATTATTTTGATTCTTCTCAACTCCTGAGAGCCAAATCGGAGGTAAGAGGGGAACAGAAGTTGCCTCCTTTGCATCAGCATCCTAAAAGCTGTTAAATAAGTTTTATTCCTGGGCAGATGCATTAAAATCTGAAGGTATTGAGGCATTGATTAGGGCCTAATTTGGCATTGAATCTTCATCTTTATTGTCAATGCCAGTGATAGGAAGTTTGCATTTTGACTTCCAGACCTCAGGCGGGAATTTGGAAAAGGAAGAGAGCATATTTCTAATCCTGAACTTAACAGGTTTTATACTGGGTCCTTGAGTGACAAACACAAAACTTTATAAATATCATACTTATGGCCATTCACTGGAGCAGAACAGCAATGTTAAAAGCTTCCATTTCTGAGATTGTACATTTCTGAGCCCTACATAGCTTTGCTGTACAAAAGCCCAAAAATGTTTGAATGAGGCCTCTGATATTTCTCTACATCGTACTGGTGATGGCACTACTGTCTTGTTTTTTTTTTATTCCTCCAGAGCTTTTAAATTAAAATATGTATCTCTTTGGGGAACATATGAAAAAAAAAAAAAATTAAAACACTGCCCAGTGCAGTGTATCTGAAATTTAATCAACATTAGCCATTGTACTAGTTCTCAATACCCACAGCCAGATAAGGATTTTTGTTATTTTCAATGCATGCATACCTGTGCCTGGCTTTAAAAAAGAGACAGTACTGAATTTCTTCTGAATTGCACCACGTAGTGTCCAGCAGAAAGCCTGGTGATATGAACCTGCTATTTCTGTGCATTTATGTGGAACAGAACTTTAAAAGATGTCATATTATCAACCCATTTGTGCAAATGAAAACGGTGTTTTTCAAGACAACAGCAACCAAGTCTTACAGAGCAGAGTTCATGTTACAGGTGAGAAATGGCCACGAAGGGCTCTGGAGTTATCTGCTCACAGGCCCTCCCTCTCCATGGTTTTATGGGGTACCTGGTCATTTGCAAAATCGTGACTGATCTCAGTCATGTAAAATGATGATCAGGAAGGTTTGCTCAAATGTAAAGGGGTTAGACTTGATCAATCATCATTACTGCTGTTCTGTCCTTCATTATTCTTACTTTAGATAAAAGGCCAAAGGGACTGTAACCTTTGCTATAACTTGTTATTCACCTCTTTGATGTGAATGGAACTCCTTGCTGAAGGAAATCAGTAGGTTTGGGGCCAATTTAATGTATAAACTCCAGACACCAATGTTGTAGTACTATCCTTCAGTTTTGGAGAGGGGGTGGCTGCAGATATGGAAAGACCTGGAGTCTCCTGTAAAAATTAATTTGGAAACTAAAGGGGAGAAAAAATTATGGGCTGATTTTCTCTCAGCGAGGGAATGGATGCTCTGCGGAGCATGTGATTGCTTTGTGCTGCCAAGTAACCTACAAATACACTTCAGAAGCAGGGGATTAACCATGCTGTTTGTTTTGTGTTTCTTGATAGATTACCTCTGATAAGGACCTTGAGATTCAGATTTGGAATGCTTACTTTAAAAGTTTCCCTTGTATATACAGTGTCCTACGTGTATAGAGCAAAAAATACGTTCAACCTCAATACCCTTGTTTAATAATATAGAATGTTCCTGTTAGTTTTGTATTGGTTGCTTGTAATTAAGACATCAGGTGTCTTTGTTACAGAAATGTAATAAATGAACTTCTGCCTTCAAACTACCCTTATACAGAGCAGCTTTTGCTGTAAGGGAGATGCATTGAAGTGGCTGCTGTGTCAGCAATGCTCCTTCATCACGCTGTGCTGTGCCACTGCAAAGCAGTATGACCACAGAGAGTTCCTTCCCATCCTTCCATGAAGTACTATTAGTCTGTCCAGGAAAGGATATTCCAAAATAACCCACAGAAAGGGATTTTCAGGGCAAATCCACAACATTTTTTTTCTGACTATTTGGGCAGAAATATTAGAAATAGCAAATCCTTTCCTTACCACCATTCTTGAACTGCACTCTGGCAACTTTATTTTCAACACTTGGAAGCAGGTACCAGTCTTCAACTGGTATGCAGTTAAATGCCCCTCTTTGCATCTGCAAAATGCATATGAAAGTTTAATAGACATATCAGATGACAGAGTACCTTGTTGCCAACTAATAGTTGTTCTCCTACCTAATGTTCATGAGTGCTTAAAAAGACTATTGTTTTTAAATCATTAATGACACCCCAAGGCTACTGCAGCAGCCACCCTATATATTAATATAAATGTTTTAAGGAACCTTTAAGACAGTCAAGCTGTCTTAAAACCAAAAGATTGACTTCATTTGAACTTAAATATATGCTTAGAGCTATGCATACATTTAAGTGTTCTGCTGAGTGGCATTTTTCTTCAAAGAACAGCCCTGTTATCTTCAATAAGACAATTTATATGATCATGTTCTTCTAGTCTAAAGTATAAATTTACAATCCATTAATCGCAAGCCCAAACCTATGAAATACCATTATAATGAACTTATTCAATAAAGTTCACCTTTACTCACTTCTAAGTCTGACAGTAGATCTGGAAGGAATCTCAAGAACATGGGATTGCAATGCTTAAAGGGCACTGAGTATGGAATTTTAGAAGCCATGTCCATAAATTGTTTTTTCCCCCTTTTGTTGGTCAGGGCATTTAAAGGAAGTCTTGATGCCACTTCAGACAAGCTTTTACATCCAAGCAAAGGCACTTGTGAGTAACACATCACTGTTTGCTGCCACTCAAACAATGGAAAGGAACAGTCTAGAAATGCTGCAGCATTTTTTAGCCTTTTTATAAAACACAGAAAGCAAGCTGTGTATCAAAGTTTTCTCTGAATTATGCTTAAAAGACAATTTTATTAATATTAAATAGGCCATACAGCACCTTTTGATTAAGCAAAGACTTCCAGTTTCCCTGTGAGTGAGAGCATCTGTTTATTGTCAGTCTCTGCTGCAAGATCCTTTGAAAGGGCATTGCCTTTGCCAGGTGTCCATTTTGGGATCAGGAGCATTGTTCCTGATCAACACAGCAACTAAACCTGACCAGAGAGAGGTTTCAGGGAATACATCATGCAGTGAGCAGGAGGATGCTGTGCACAGCAGGGAGTCTGAAGCACATACAGGGACCAAAATTACTGGGAGCAGCCAGCCAGGGCTCCAGAGCTGCAGCAGGGGCATATGAGGGATCAGAAGGAAGAGGCAGCATCTGCTGCAGCTCAGAAAGTCACTTACCTGGTTTGTCTGGATGCAAAGGATCACCAAAGGTATGGTAGAAGTGGAAAGGAGGAGTTTTTATTAATATTTCATCTGGTGTATTCACCTTCAGATTTATTTATGCACCAAGCGAGCATGTCTCCTGAAATGAAACAGCAAAAAATATGTACATTGAGTTTCAGCTCAGAGCTTATATGCCATATATTGTACCAAAACCTGAGGGATACATACTGGAGAGGGGAGAGGGAAAGGTAGAGAGACCCTCACGGCTGGGGATCGTGTGCATCCTCTGGAGTAGGGGTGGTTCCCCTGCAGCACCACTCAGAGCAGGTCTGAAAAACAATGTACATGCACCATGCTGGGATTTCTGCGTATAAAAAATGAAGGAAACAACAAAGTGAAGCCACTGAGAAATCCACCTTTTCTCTTGGACTTTGGGCTGAAAAAAATACATCTCATGCTTTCCACTTATTTTCCTTAATTAGAAAAGGGAAAATAATGTTTTTTCCTTTCAGTGAAAGAATTCCTCATTTCCTACTTTGTGGCCCAGCCTTCAGTGGTTCTTGGTAATATCAGTGTGTAGTGGGTTGACCCTGAATTGACAGGCAACCTTTTAGACCAATAATGCTTCTCTAAATTTCCATATGTAAACCGTGCGGGAAGGCGGGATTTGGAGCCTTCCTTTCCAGCTCGCCTGCCGAAAGGTGAGGGGGTGGCCCCGGCCTCCAGTCCCCGCCAAGCTGGGCCGGGGTCTCTGCCCCCCCCACCTCCTTCTCCCAGCGCCGCGGTACGGACACTGGGTTGTTAGGGGGGAGCTATCCCTGAGCCGCAGATGTGGCTGAAGCCGTCTGAGTGGCTTTTTGGGACTGGCAGGACCTTCTCCTCACCACGCTACTGCACCACGCTGAGCCAGCGAGAGCCAGAGGGAGCCCCTGCCTGCAGCCAGTGCATTTTGCTCCGAACTGAAGAGGATGCTGTGCGGCAGCAGCGCAGAGAGAGAGAGCGGAGGTCTCTCTCCACCGTGGGGCCAAGCAGTATCATGGCGATTTTCGGAGCCAGGGAGAGAAAGTGAGTCACGGCACGTGGGACGGAGCTAAGATGGCTTCGGAGGAGGAGAGAGGGCGGTGCCGCACTACCCGCGTGCAGTTTAAAATATCTCTATCATGCCGTGGTAAAGAACTGTAACATCGAACTGTGCATTTCTTTAAACCATTTGAAGTACATGGGGGGATGGACATTCATGTGTGGCCCGTGAAGGCTGTAAAAGTGCCCATGCCGGGCTGCTTAGAAGCAAAGAGAGAAAAAAGCTTTTAAGAGACTGGGGGCAAGAAAAACCTTTGTGTTTAAGGCAACATAATTCATCCTTAATAACCCCATGTGATGATCTATGGCTTGCAGTGTAAGAGAACTGTGAGAATCATAGAAGAAATGTACTACACCACAGCAGGTTTTTTTCTTCTGTCTTTTAAATCTGTTAATAAACTCATCAATAGTCTGTAAGTTGTGCCTGCTTCTGCGTTCTCCTAATTCTTATCTCACAAAAAAGTAAGTATGTACTAAAATCTAAAGTTAAACCACTACACTTAATTGGTGTTTCTGCCCGGTTACCAAACTGAACCCGCTACACAGTGAGATTTGGACAGTCATCTGGAAGGCTTGGAGGAAATCAGGTGACTTTAGAAAACCAGAGATAGAGCAAAAGAGAGAGGAGACAGATGGATGAGGGCTGGGGGCAGAACCTCTTTAAGCAGCACAGATGCTCCAGAAGAGGATGTGTGTCTGCAGCCTTACACCCAGTTGTGGGCAGTCAATTGAGGCATGAATGGAAAATATTTGTATTGGGAGTGGAAGGAGAAATCATGGATGTGGGCATCTGAATTTCTTAAATTCTTTCAGCAGTCCTTTGCTAAATCCTGCTCTCAGTGCCATGGGGTTACTTTGCAGTCTGTAAACAGATTCACAGTCCCACCCAAACCATCTGTACGTTGCAATGACATTGCCTGTGACTGATTTGAGCTTTTCAAACAGATTCAGTCACTTAATTTGTTTGAAAATATAGGTACTGGCATTCTGAGAAATTCTGCCATAGATTTCCATGGTGATAAGTTTTCATCTATGGTTTCACAAGTATTGTAACACAGAATTGCTCTTATGTGTCTCAGAAAAACAGTTTTCTTGGTTTGTATCTAAATAATGGCAATATCTGCAAAATTAATTATTAAGAATGTTAACTGTTAAGGTGTTAATTCTGTCAGAATAATACATGACTCACTGTTGAACTCAACCTTCACCTTGAACTTAACCTTGAACTTAATTAAAGAAGAGAAAGATGTGGTGGTTGAAAAGCAAGAACATCAGCAGCTTTTCAGATACTTTTCTCCTGCTAAAAGCAATATTGCTACTCATCCTCTCAAGCTTTAGTGAGTTAAAAGGTAGAAGAGAGCAGAGTTCTTACATCAAAATATTACAGAGTAGCTAAGCACAGAAGAGAAAAAGCAGTCTCTTAAGAAAAGTCAGAACAAGGAACAAAAGCCTAATAATTTACAAGCCTGCTTCTAAAAACAGACACTGTAATGTTGTCATTGCAATTTAGGCAACATTCCCTACTTTTCATTGAAAAATGAGGAAAAGAATGCTTTGCTATTGCATCTATCAGCAGTGCTTGCAGTATTCATCTACTTGACCTGGCACTGGGAGAAAGAGAAATGAATTAAAGTGCTGGTGGGAAAGGAGGGGTAAGAATATGTGGGTGGGTATTGTGCTTTGCTAGAAGCAGGGAGCTGTTCATATTGCATTTTGGGTTTGTAGTTTGAAATAATTGGCAGGATGCTCAGAGCAGGTGGATGGTTATTTCTAGTTTCTTCTATTCTGGTCTAATAAATTAAGTAGGAAATGCACTCAGCCTTTGGGTCCTTAGACTGGCTTTGGTTTTATTACTTATGTACTACCTGCAGCCTTAAATATTTGCTTTGTTTGGGTACGTAATGAATTGCTAACTTCATCGCTGGCTGTAAGCATGACAGAAATCATTACATCATGCCATATATGAAGAAGTCTGTTTTAATTTCACCCTGCTTTAATTCAGGGTGTTGTGTGGCATAATCATCCCTTATTACCACACCCTGCACCTCAGAACTGGCAAAGAGGAAATGTCCTTTAAATTGAAATCAAGTTCTCCTTCAACTGTTTGCGACATCTGAGGCAAGGCTGCTTTTAGTCTCTGATTTTCTTTCTCAAGACCTGCCTCTCTTGCTATGAGTATCACTCAGTTGAACAGCGCTATCCTTAGACTTCACAGAAAGGCCTGCAAGAGCATCTGGGCAGGACTCAGCACCATGTGCCTCTGAGACAAGGAGTGAAAAATGTCACGGGCTGCATCCCAGACTGCTGACAGAGAAGGCAGCAGCAGGGGGAGGCAAACAGGAGCAATTCAGGAAGTGTTACAGTCCCCAAAGCGATGTATTCTCAAGTTAGACAGAAAGGAAAAAGCAATCAGGAAATGTGTTTGCCATGGCTGCTAACACTATTCCAAATCCTCATGAGAAAAGGAAAAACTCTCATTTAATTTATAGCATTGAGAAGTGTTATCCCCGTTTGGCTGTCAGAGTCTATTAATAGCACTGCTTACTAAATGGCTCATCTAAATTGCTCAAGGTGCTTTTTGAAGCCGATATGATTGGCCCCTTTAAAAGGAGTGCTGAACTGAGGTCCAGAGATGCAACTTTTCTAAGCTTGCAGTCCCTGGTTCCTGCACAAACCAACTTCTGTAAGTGATCCTGTTACGTCTGTACTGCAAGACGAGTTCTGGTTTGGGAGCAGATTTGGGCAAGCTCATCCATATCATTATGATCATTATGACTCCAGCACAGGTAAGTTGAAGAGGTCTGTGTTCATGTCCGGAAGACATGGATTTGAAACCTGAAGGAGACTGGACTTGAGTTTACTGACGTACAGGAATATCAGTACAGATCATGAGAATGAACAAAGCTCAGATCCCCTCCAGGTCTGTCCCTCTCTAGGGAGCTCCACACATGGACAGTGTGGCCGTCAATGAGGATGGACAAGTCTGGTCTTGAGAGTGGGGTTGAACCTAGTATAGACAGATAACATACAACCTCAAAAAATGTTCCCTTAGGAGGAGAAAAAAAGAGCCCTTTTAATTAGGTTTGTCCTACATAAAACACACCTGCCTTTCAAGACACAGAATTTCATGGGCAGACAGAAGAGTGACCACGGAAGCCAACATTTCCATTAGATGGAGAAATAGCACATTATGCTGCTCTAGTCTAGTCTACAGCTCCTGAATTTTCTCTCTTTAAATGGCTATATAAATCTAGTGGAAAAGCAGGCAGTTTGTCAATGAATGACTAACACCAGAGCAGTGCACTGTCTCACCATCCTCTGGCAGCTATTACACTTGAGCAGTATTTTTTGGGAGAAACTTGCAAATATGTGCAGGCTGAAGCTTTCAAAGTAGACTAAGGGGAAACTTTAGCCTTTCATTTCTAAACTGACAAACTAACTTTCAACACAGCTTTTTCAAAGGTTAATAATTTTAATTAAAAAAAATTCTCTATATTGTTACTCTACATTAATCACACAACCAAAAAGTTTATCTGAATTCCTGGGATACACTATTGCTTCCTGCTCAGGGAGAACTTCTGGAAGTGTCATGTGAACAAGCCCAGCCTAAGCAGCCCATTGTTGTAGGCTATTTACATTACAACTATTAATTTACATTACAACATTAAACAATGCTATGTGACTACCCCGAAGAAAGTCTTCTTCCCATTTGAAATGCTACAACCTAAAGAAAAAGTACAAAAGAAACACTTTGAACTTTCGTTTTATATACTTCACACCTTCCCAGACCACATGAGAGAAAACAATCTTTCCCATCACAGCAGGTTATGACAACCTCTCTGGAAACGAAACAACAAAATGTGTCCATCTGGAAGACTAAAGAATAAAGAGGGTTTTTTTAAACTATGCATCATCCAATATCTAGCTTTGGTTTCATGAATGAACTAGAAGCCCTAAAGATTTTTCCACTAATAAGAGAGGAAGGTTGGGGTCCCAAAATTGATTGTTCTAAGTAGTGTTTTTCTGAGATGTCCCAGGAAGCCTTGGGGCAGTGGTGTGAACAACCCTTTGTTACACAGCACAGAGGAAGCATTTTGTAAAGTAACTGAAGGAGATCTCTGCCCAAACTGGTTTGCACCCCTTATCCTGAGGTTTTAAAGAATTCTGACAGTAGCAGGTTGGTTCTCAGCAGCACAGACATTCCTTCCTATGTATACAGAACTAACTTCCTACTGCATTGTTAGAGATAAATTACAATACAGCAGTTATTACCAGGGAGACTGTGCATTGAATACAGCACTCTGTAAAGATCTGGCACTTTAGCAGAAGAACAGATATTTGAAAACAATATCAGCTTAATTTCCCTTTCTTCTCCATGCAAAAAAAAGCTATAAAGTGTTAGATCTCTCCTGTAATTTGCTTAATTGATTAACTTGATTAATGTAGATGACTGAACAAAGGGTAATGCAATGAAAAACAGGCCATTATCTTCATTTGTTAGCATAGTTCGATTTTGTGTAAATATTTGGTTTCAAATTTATGCAGATTCTTACACTGGAGAGCATTTTTCAAAAGCAAACAATTTTTACTAGCAAAAGACTTGTCATCTGAAACTTCACTCCCCAAAGGTAAAGAGAAACTGATTTAACCAGCTACATATTGGAGGAATCAAAGTGCAATCATAAGAATGAGGGTGACTGCAAAATGAGCAATGTGATGGAGAGTGCTGCTTCTCCTGCTCCCAGAAGCTGAGAAGCCACTGCTCTCAGTTTGGATTGACACCTTTTCCAGCATGTCAAATAGAAAATTAATACTCTATTTAGTAAGCTGATTCTTGGTGGCTACATTTTACTGAAGTACAAGATTCACTTCGTAAAGCAGTTGTTCTTTTGGTAAGTGTGCTGTGCTTCGTTTAGGAAACATTCGGAGCAGAGTGAATTGTGCCTACAGTGACAACAGGCATTTGGCTTTCAGATTTTGATTGTGCCATTAAAAAATGGGGAAAGATTGTCACTCAGAAAGCAAATCTTGATAAATAATATGCTGGAAGAGTTTGAAGCAGTGTGGGGAAATGGACAATCACACCAATTGCCTTAAATATTGATTGAAGAAAACCACTTTTGTCCCAGGAATATCAGTACAGAAGGAGGATGGCCCTGAAGTAAATGTATGTTCTTTCCTGTGCATTGTGGCATTGCTTTAATTTCACAACTCAGTAGCCCAGGCATCACCTGAGTTCCTGAAGAATTGAATAATTGATCCATAATTAATGGATGCACAAAGCAGGAAAACAGGAGCAGGATACTGGCTAATACAAGAGTCAACTGCAGGGATGAGGCCACATATCTGTCCAGCTTTTGGAAATTGTTTAATTAACTTTTATTAGATCTACATGGCCACATGCAGAAGCACACTTTTAAAAGCACAAGGCATTTTGAAAAATGCTGTGTACCTATGCCAAATTACTTTCTATGAAGAATAATCTTAGAAATTCAGTAAAGGCACACAGAGTTGTGTGCAGGATGATTCAAATTCACTTCACAGCCACAGTCAACATGAGCTTTTCTTTGTACAGATGGAATGAACTGGTGGTAGTTCCACGTTGAATCACACACAAGGTATCTCAAAGTTTGTAAGAAAAATAAAATTTCAGCATAGAGGCTTCACCCTGCTCTTGTCTTTCCCCCAAAGTTCAATCTACACTGTCCAAGAAAGCAGACAATTTGTTACCTGGCCTCTGGGCATGTGGTAGTACTACAAGTAGCCCTCCTTGCTTCCTGGGCTTGTGAAGGAGAGGACCTCCTTGCTTCCAACCAGACCACTGTTGCAAGAGAGATCCCTCCAAAGCTTTCCCATATTCTGGATTTTCCCTGTGCCATCCTCGTGCCAACGTTATGCACCCACATGCATCTGTGCTCCCTGAGCATGGGCATGTACTCTGCAATTAGCTCAAGTTTAAGCACTCAGGTTACCATAACACCCAGCTCTCAGATACGAACAGATGGCATTTATAAATGCACGGAAACTGGAAGGTGATCCTCTACAGCAAGTTTATTTCTGTAAGCCTTTCAGATTCATATGAAAATGATAGAGAGTATTAATCCATTGAACTGCTGAGCAAGAGGAACAGCAAACTGGCTTCTTGGAGTACCTTTGGCTCTCACTGGGATTTTTAGCAAATGAAAACCAATATAGTTAGGTTGGCAACTAAGCCTATACTACTTGTTTTGGAACACTGGCTCTGACTTGATGGCTGTAATTCGGTCTCATCTCTTATTGCTCTGAGCATGATTAAAATACTCCCAAGAAGAGGAATCTCAGAGAGCTGCATGGGCATCTCCCCACTCTGCAAGGCACCAAACACCTCCTGCATGATTGCTGTATACTTTGGCTATCAGCCAGCAATGTGCAACTGGAGAACAAAAATGAATTAAGAGGCAAAGATTCATAGAACAGAATCATAGAATGCATGATTCTAGACTGAAAACAGAGAGCAGACTGAAAACAAGGGTCCTGTCCAGCTCTAAGCACTGCCAGTCTCTGAAAGCCTCAAGCTGACAGCAGTTTGGATTCTAAAATAAAGACTCCATTTTCCCATGTACAGCAGATGGAACTAAATGACAGAACGTGGATAAATATAGAAGACTAAAAAATATAATATCTATTTGAAGCAAATAAATCAGGCTCATAACCAAAGGCACCCAGAAGGAGCTGACCAGCACCAGCCAAGCTCTCCCTGTGTTCATGCTGCCTCCTCAGAGAAACACGCAAGGTGACAGGCACTTGCCAAGAACCTGCACGAGGAATAACTCCTGAGGTACCTGGACTGTGGCCAGGAGTGTTAGGATCACATATATGAACATCAGAGAACTTCTGCCAGGCAGCAATTCTGATCATTTCTGATAAAGCTGGATCACATGTATATGTAACATGAGAGCTGAAATCAGTCTGAAATTCTGTATCAAATTTCAGCTTCAGGCTCCCTGGAAACTGCTGGGTTAGGGTTGAATTTTTTTACTTCATGCCTTTTTGTTGATGCTAAAATTCACCGGTAGATAGAATCTAAATGCAGTCTAACTTCAGAATGAATCTGCCTTATTTAAAAGAATGTGCCAGAACTTGTTCGTTCAACTGAAGCATAAATATTCCAAATAATTAACATAAACACAAGTATCATCTACGTTATGGAAATGGATTCCTGTCAGGTGGGTGTTCACTGTTTCAGTGTGCATAGCCAGATGCTCTAGTCATTCTTTTAAAGGACCTAGAACATTTATAATGATTAATCACATTTCTAAAGCGGTAATGTATGCTACCATCTGTTTAATTAAATCTCATACTTCCAGACATACGCCAGTCAACTCATAGAGGTCAAACACTGTTTTCCCCCTTTGTACATTAGGGAACAATTGGTTTAGACCACTGTATTTTTTATGTACTCCTTCTGGTTTTAGGTACCAACCACTACTCGAGAGATGACTGACAGCATGACAGAAGACAAAGCTATTTTAAAAGGTAGGGATCTGACCTCTGATCTTGCCTTCTCTATAATTACTCTATGCTTTTTTAGCACCTGTTACTTTGTACCTGAGACAGCTGTAACTATCTTATGCTAAAGTGAGCTAAGAGAACAAACTCAACAGGTTATGAAAAAACTAAACTTCTCTAGAAACATTTGCTCGCTTCTTCACATGCTTGAGTTCACATGCCCAGAGACTCGTTTAATTCAGTGTAAAAAAGGATTTTGACAAGGCTGCATGTATCATCTGATCCTGTCCATTGCATGAGATTTGTCACTATGATTTTTGGGTTGTTTTATACATGCCTAAAGCCTTTTTCACCCATTTTCTTGTACTGATTAAGCTCTTGGTTGAAATTGCTCAAAAAAAAAAAAAAGGCAGCCTCAGGGATTTTAAAGATTGTTATCTCCTACTTTCATTTTGTAGTGATACTAAAGTATCTGAGTTTGTAATATTGCATTTAATGTAAACTGCTGAAGCATGCTTTAGATTTCAGCCTGAACTTTACATACCACAACTCGCACAGATTTGTGCTTTATTAGCATTGTTATTATGGTTTTTTCCTTTGTTTATTTGTTTTAATAAAGAAATTGCTGAACTGACACAGTATTCCATGATGCAGTATCTTAGGTGACCTCCTGACCTCCAAACCGTACAAGGTGTTTGAATCCCACCTGCTGCCTTTTACCAGGAATGGGCCAACCCTCTTGTCCAGCTAGAAAGAATGAACATTTCTGTTGCACTGATTCTTCTTCAAAGTGAGACAAATTGTTCTAAACCATAATTATTTCTTCAAATAATGTCTGATCCTGAAGTATGTGTCGGGTTCCTTACACCGAGTAGCTGCTGAAACTGCTGTAGACACAACTCAGGAACTATTTCAATGTATCAGGGTACATTCCTACCCAGATAGCACTCCCAGAAACTGGCCAGGTTGCCAAAAGGAAAATTACTGCATTTCTTTGCATTTATGAACTTGATGGCTGGTTTATATTAGAGTGAGATTAAGCAGATTTATTACCTAGCTAATTTAGTAAAATCCTCATCCATCCAGTACTTGGCCATTTCAGTAAATCAAGTTTAAACCTTAAACTCAAACTGTTTCTTGAAGGAGAATGACAACCTATGATAGCCTCTAGTGAGGTGATTACTGGCAAATATTTTGCTTGTCTTCATTAGATATGAGCCTGTTCTTGTCCTTGTGTCTTTTCCATCTCTATTTGGTTATATCAGTATTTAGGAGAATAGTCTTTCCTACAGCGCGTCTAATCCTTCTATCCAATAATGGCCAGATTCAGAAGACAATGTAAGAGAACACTTATGGGGAAAAGCCTTACGATAATCTGAACACTGATTTTCTGACTGGTTGTCATCATTAGGTTCTCAGTACAGGCACTGTTTATAACTTCTGCAACATTAATCTTGAGAAACATTCCTTCTGCACATGGAAGGGAACTATTACGTAAATCTCCTCAAAAATATTTCTAGAAGTAACCCTAAGTGAGATGTTCATCCACCTAAAAATATCTGCAAGGCTGAACAGTTCCTCAGCCAGACCTTCACGCCCTGTTCTGATATCTACAACTGCTTCTGAACCTGCAGTAGCTGCAGCAGCTCCATGCTGGCAGGAGAATGTATTTAAACACTATTTGGGGCAGAACAAGAAAGGTCCTAATAAAGCTTTGAAGACAGAGGTTGTTTAGAACCTCACAAGTTGCACAGAGCTGATAGCATCCTTTGTTGATGCAAATATCATAATTAGCACAGCTCCATTCTTTTCTGTTATCTGATATTTAACATTGTGACAAACTCTGGAGCCCTGTCAAGGGAAGGTGTTCAGCTGAGAGAGTTGGGGTTGTTCAGCCTGGAGAAGAGAAGGCTCTGGGGAAATGTTCCACCAGCCCTCCAGTAGCTAAAGGGGCTCCAAGAGACCTGGAGAGGGACTTTTGACAAGAGCATGTAGTGACAGGCTTTAAAGTGAAAGACATTTAGATTGGATATTATGAAGAAATTCTTCACTGTGAAGGTGGTGAGACACTGGCACAAGCTGCCCAGGGAAGCCGTGGCTGCCCCATCCATCCCTGGAAGTGTCCAAAGCCAGGTTGGATGCGGATTGGAGCAACTGGGATAGAGGAAGGTGTCCCTGCACATGGCAGGGAGTGGAACAAGATGGGCTTTAAGGTGCCTTCTAACACAAACCATTCTGTGATTCGATGATTCTAATTCACACTGTCAAAGAGGAGGATTCTTCATGCAGAAGGAATCTCATGTGTGCTTTGGACACTGAATGAGTCGAAGAGTTTAGAAAATACAAGATTGCACAGATGGATTTGAGCACCAGAAGAGGATCCTGTAAAAGTGTAGTTGGATTTGGTCCCCCTTGTAGGTTCCAGTTTGGTTTGAAGGCTTCCAAAGGGGACATCAATCCTGTTGGATATTTTTACAGAATCAAGCAGCTTGCAAATAGATGTCATAAACATTGCTTCATATGCAATCTGTTTGGCAAATATCTCTTTACATAAAGGGATCTCTTTAAATAATTCTCATTATAAATATTGTAAGAATAGAAACAGTTATTGCACCAAAAATAAGTCCATGATTGATGTTTCAAAGGGGCCACTGACCCAAAAGTCACTAAATAAAACAAGTAAGCACAATGAATTGTTCAGTCACAAAATTTGGGGCTGAAAACTGCATGTGCCAAGGTGTAAGACCTTACACCTGGTATAATCCTGTCTTTGGCAGACTGTCTCAGACAAGGATAAAATAAAAGCATCCTGCTCACTAAAGCATCAAGGTTGATGACTGCTACAGCTGAAATGCAGGTCTAGACTGAACACAACATGATCAGCTAAGGCAATGTCTGTTCTGAACTGAAGAGTTTATTAAAGAGGCCCAAAATAAGCAGGTAATTTTTAGAGCTAATTTCAGAAACATTGCAAACTGAAGTCAGAATAAAACCCTCTTTCAACTTCCCTGGAAGGTTTCACCTCAAGTATACAATCAGTCTTGAGTTTCTCCCTTATGACTCTTATAGTCGGGCATTCTGACTACAAACAATAACTAGCATAGACATATATTAAATGAAAACAAATAAATTTATCATAATGTGAAATTTTGGAACATTACATGGCTTTAATCTCTCTGACACATCTGAGCTGTTTCTTCTTGAACAGATGGTGACATTACAGTCACCACAAACACTGAAGAAAAATTGCAAGAAAATATAGTTTTACACACAAAATTTAGAGTTTGTGTGATGAAAAACATTGTTAGTGCAGTCTAACACTCCATTTTGAAACCTGTCCATATTTAAAACCTAAATCACAAGCAGAGTACACATCTTCAAAGCCTAATAATCCATGCACCAGTGAGTTACTAGAAGCAGGTGAAAGTAAAAATCCCTTAAAAGTTTTGCTAGCAGATTTGTCTTCATCATTAGTTTTCTAACATTTAGTGACTTTTAGGGTTCTTCTATAAAGGCAAGATAAAAAATGCATCTGTATGAGACTAGAGCCAGATCATCTTATTGTCCTGAAATTTCCACCAGAAAAGGATCTGGAGTAAGAAAACGTCTCCACAATCTCACGTAGATCCACAGAGATAAAATCCTTTAGAAGAAAACGCATGATCTGAAAAAGATCCCTTGAAGATTACAGATTTGGACGTTTGTGTACATGGATGTTCAGGCTCCTAAACCATCAATGTAAACCCTGGGACTGAGCCCCACACAGCAGGATGGGTTCTGTCTTATCAAGAGGCCATTGCCCCCAGCTTGTCACCTGTCACATGGATGGTAGGTGTCACCATGGTGGGGATAACTGGATGGCCATTAGACTCACTTGTTTTCTGTTTGGTCCATTAGATAACCTGAGACTGGTTCACTGACTTAGAAAACGAATGAGTTTAGCAATCTTACATAAATTGTTCTGGTATCCCTGCAAAGAGAAGGAAAACGTGTCAGTCAGGATCAGGTAAAGAGCTGGAAGGTCTAGGTGCACTTGCAATCCAAATTTAATCCCTCAGATGACGGTTGAAGCCTCTACTGACTGTTTTGGACTTGCCCATACACAAACCTGTGTCTGCCTAGGTTGTCCCATCTAGTGAAAAAAGACTCAGATTGGCAGCTACAGCTTATCTGAGCTCTGAAGCTGAACAGATATTTGCTCTTGCTTTTCCCTACAGATATTCCAATTGGATTTAGCTGTCGGAGTTGATATTACCGTTCCCAGCCATGCCTTGACTGGGCAGGTGGATTGGTGAGCTTGGATACAGCCAATCATGGGCTCACTTCCAAATATTCTCCAGCTATTAGGTTTGAATCCTCTGTTGTACAGGTCAAAGGAAAGGATTTAACATATAAAACCTGCTATTAGACAAAACAGCAGTCCTGCTCTGCACCCCATCAAGGCTGAAATTCATGTGGGAAAAATAATTGCAGTATCTTTAAGATCAAGTACCATTCAAAACAATAGAGATCATCATAATGGGAAATGCATAATAGGGAAGTAATAGGAATATAAGTAAATTATATAAAATGCCTCTGGGCTGAAAAGCAGTAAGAGAAAAACTGAGGTGAACCATTACAGCATCAGATTAAAAGACACAGTTGATCAGGTGATTGCCAGAAAAAGAAATGCTGTGTAAGAAAAGGTCCCATTTATAACTGTTGGACAGCTAAAGCAGTGCTTTCATCCCACAATAACATCTTAAAACAATTTCTAGAAGAGTTCTCTGCAGCTGGAAGGATTATCTGACTCTCACACAATTCCTGTTACTCAGGTTCATTTCTGACAGATGTGGTTCATAAACTTAAAGTGATTGGTAGTATTTCTGGGATTGCTTTAATGTAAAATTCACTGCTAACAGGATTACATTCTGATCATCTGCTAAAGGAAAGTCTGAGCTACCCAACAAAAGTACAGTGTGCTTCTGGTTGAAGGCTCCAAGGGAGGTTGTCGTAGCTATTGGACCTGGAGGGAATTAGATGCATTTACCAGCTTTGGAAAGCTTCCAGCCTTTATCACCAAAGGCTGTTTGGAAACACTCCTAAGAGCATCTGGAACTTATAACAATATTTTCCAAAGGTTTGTTGTAGTTCATGCTTCTTGGGCAATTTCCAAAGAACCTGGGCAATTTTACAGCTATTAGAAAGCAATGCAAAAGCCAGTGGCTGAAATTCATTTCCATTAAATCACAGGATTAAAATTTTCAATAAAAAGTCAAAGGAGGATGAACTTGGCATGCAATAAAATTGAGAGGTTCACCTGTGAGCTTCTGTGGCTGTGCTTCAAACAAAGCCAGCTCTGTTAGAGTAAGGCGGCCTCATCAGCAGTACAGTGACTCGAGTCGCACTTACCTACCTCCTCAGCTGTCCTTCTACTGTGGCTTTTTGGGGGGTGTTTCACATTCTACTCATAGCAAATAATTTGAGAAAATCCTATTTAATAACACATTTTAAGAACTTGTATGCAATATCTTGAAATCAATAGAACAGCAGTGGCTCACCAGCCCTCAGGACACATTCTGAAGCTATTATCACAAACTGTGGGGTTTTATTTCAGTTCCACTTGGCCAGATAGCAATCAATCCTATTTCATGTTATAAAATACACTATTTATGTGTGATCTTTAAGTCAGGGATGATTTAGATGGACAGTGGAGTAGGATAAAGTGATATAAATAACATGCTAGCTCATCTGACAAAAAAACTAGCCAGCAACCTCTGCTTAACACTGGATTTCAAAGGAGGAGAGGTTCAAGAGTAAATGGGAAAAAAATAAATATTCGGGTTTTGAGATTTATATTACCAAATACCCTGGATGTCTAGTGATGGAAACTGAGATGGAACACAACAGTATACTTAGAATCAGTTTTTCAAATACTCACATGCTTTGAGGCTATATCCCTGAGTAACTTAAATCTGATATAATCCGGTTGCACAGTATAACCTACATCTTAGTATCTACACAATACCCATTCATTGCTAAGCTGAAAAGAATTGATGCAAAGTGCTGCTCTAAATAACTATCCTCCTGGCTGCACCTCTAGGTAAGAGTTTTGCAAAGGTTAGTCAGATGGATGGATGAGAACAGTTACCCACAAACAACCAGAAATATATGTAGATATAGAAATTAAGTGCCAGGAAACACACCTAAGACAGATATATGCTTCTTCCCTTAAATCTGTGGTTCTGATATTTCCCTGTGTGGACAAGACTGAGAATTTCTGGCTTATCCCATCTGAAGCATCGCTACTTGGGATAAAAATCCTCCTCCAAATTAGCAGCTTAGATATTTCACTCATACTGCCCCTTTCTCCTTGAAAAGGCAATCTTAGAACTGAAAGAAACACTGCCCTCTTCCTACACTTGGGAAAGCAGGCTCTGATCCTTTGTAAGCTGCAGGGACTGCTTTATATCATCTATTACTTGCCTAGGAGAAGGGGCTACACAAGGAGATAAGGTCTTAGAAGCATTATTATCTTACAGACGCCTTCCAACTAGAATATAAACTGTTATCCGGAAAGATAAGCATGAATTTTGATTTATTTTTCATACAAGAATGACTGCAGCAGTAGGAACAGCGGTTATTTGAGTTACTATATCTGTATCACTCTTCCCAAGTAGAAAGGTCACAACACTGAACCTCTTCAAACCATTCTGCAGTATTCACTTTTCTATGTGACCAGATGATTTTTGACCATATAAGTTCCTTTGTGCAGAAAGACTGGGAGGTGACATGTTTGCATCTCAGCTGCCTGGAATCTGTTCAAATTCAGCTCACAGATGTTCTCCCTTTCTGTATTCAGTCCCAACACCCCAACCTGTCATAGCCTTGTCTTCCATTTTTCTTCACTGTCCCTGTGAGCTACAGTTGACAACTTGCTTATTCAAGCTTTGAGTAATATAGAAAAGCAATAAATTCACTAGAAATTGTATCAATTTTTCTTTTTTTTTTCTGTCTGGCTCAAATATCTGGGTGGCAGATCTGCAAAAAGCCTGCTTAACAATTCCCCTCCTTGCTTTCCATTTCCAGAAAGATTTTAGAAATGTTGTACCAAAAGCATCCCATTTTTACTCTGTCTTACCTGCCACATCTCCACTCCACAGAAAGCACTGAAGGTGTTTGCTGCTGTAGATCTTCACTTTACTTTTCAGAGGCATCTTTCTGTTAGATCTCTGATAGCTGTCAGAATGTATTGCTTTCCTGCCTGACATTTGCATGGGTCTTCCATCAAATATTGCCATCCACAGCAATCCACCTGTCCAGATAAGTGAAAATCTTCTTTTCTCAGCTCTTTTCCTGTAAACATTACTCTTCCATCTTTCTATATTCCTCCTACCTTCATCAGCTTTGATTTGGAGCTACACATACACAGACTGTACACACAAATACAAAGATGCTATAGAAACAACTGAAGAAATTGAGGTGTCTCTCAAAACAATCATTCAGAGTTAGACTGGGAAATGTAATGTCTGATTTATCATTGCAGAGTTATGCATCATTGGTAATGGCAGCAGTGGATGTGCCTCTTTGAGAAGAAGGAAATGCCAAGTTTTTTGAATGCAGGATTGTCCCAGAAATGCCATCACATATGTTTCACAAGTAATATGAGACTGCAGCAAACTGGTGAACATGCAAAAACATTCAGTAGTTTTCTTTTTAAAAGGATGGGTAATATTTTAACACTCATAACTTCAACAGAACACAGTGCATCTGGCTCTCTTCTCTTCCAAGTGAATTGAATGCTCTCTGTAAGGCTGGATAATAAATACAGTGACATGCTATCAGTATAAATTGATAAGCTGTAGATGATATCCTTCATTCCCATTTAGTTAGGAAATTTTGTCTTGGAGTTATAAGCATCCAGTAAAAATTAAGCACTTTAGATACTCATTCTAATCTTCTTCCAGCTTTAACTCTATGTGAGCTAAACTATTTAGGATATCAGTTCTTATGCCAAGTTTCACAAGAAAGTAGGATTTAAGAGTTCAGATATTTGTTCAAATCCAGAGAGTCTCCACTTGCCTGGATGAAATAAGATTGCTATGTCCAAACTTTATAAGCTACTCTCAACCAGACTAAACAGAAACAGCAAAACATTCGGCCAAATATCAGAAAAAGTATTTCCCAGCAAAGGTTTAGAGAAGAGAGTCATTACTCCTTCCCAGGTAATGTTGTTTGCCAAGTGCCAATTGTTGAAGTGCCCTGGGTGGTGGTAGAGAGACAGGCTCTGAGGATCAGAGAGAGGGCCTCTATCCTGGGCCCAGAGGTGACCCTGGGAGTGCATCCAGGTCACTGGAGACGGACTGAGAGAGGATTGTGTGTTTATGGACAGACTGGGCCTATGAGAAGTGTTAATTGTAGTTTGTGGCCTTATAGGGCATTGTTTACCTATTACCATAATAGGTAAAATCTGTGTAATACCCCAGGTGATTGGGAGACACTGTGGTGAACATCTTTCCTGTTTATATGGTGTTATATCCTGTTGGGTGCTGGTATTTAAGGAATTCTGACTGTGCAATAAAGGTCTTTGCCATTCTCCATCTGATGAGCAAGGTCCTTGCCCATGCGCCATTACTGCACCAATGTATTGGCTTAGATGATCCTTGTTTGACTCACAACTCATTCTTATGGTAAGAGGGAGGGGAAACAGCCCTGAAGGAAAGTGGTAAATGTAGGCCAATAAATAGCTGGGCAGAAAAAAGCCACTGTTCTGCTTCCCTTCTGTCTAAAGAGAGTATGGCTAGATAAGTTAAAGTGAGGGCATGGGAGATGAGTGTGCGCAGGGGACAACAGCACCACACACACCTGCCTTACTCACCACGACGTGCACAGGGGACTGAGGCAGCTGCTCCTGGAAGAAGTGAATTTCAGAAGCTTCAGACTGTTTCCTCTAACAAATGGCAAGCTGTCTCAGGGAAAGACATCTGTGGCTTGCTCCTGGTGGAATTTCACTGTGCTCACAAAGAAAAATTGTCTTTGCTCACAATTGCTTGCACAATAAATTCATGGATCCTTTGCAAACATCTCAAGATTTGCAGGAAAATACTAACGAAAGAAAGAGTGGGTCATTTCACTTAGTTCCAATCCAGTGAGAGGGAGTGATGTTTGAAACCAGCAAGAAAGAAATTGACGACTGATTAAACAAAAGAAAAATTTTTGCAAACAGCTTAAGAAACCCAGCCTGAAAATAGCCACAGAGCACAGATAACAGCAAACTCAATATGAGCTATAAATACATAACATAAATACATAAGTATAAGCATATTTGATTTTGAGATTTTCCGATACAAAGGCAGAACTTTCTCTCCTCGCTCTACTGCAGTTTGTTTGTTTTGCATACCAAAATTATTTTGGTTTGTCCATTAAAACATACTGCAATTTCTTTCCTCCAGAAACTCCCACTTTTCAGTGCAGTGACATTAGCTCTGGGAAGACACATGGCTTATTTCAGCTGAGAAGTGCTCTGATCTACAGGAACTAATTAGAGCATTTTCTCAAGCTCATCTCTTTCTTCTCATTACTGGTGACCAAAGACAACTGCTGAGATATAATTATTACAGAACTGTCTGCTAGTGTATGCATTATCTTTACAGAAACAAATCAGCAAATACTACCAGAGTAAGGGATAAGGAATGCTTAGGAAAACAGCCAGTGGCAGAGAACAGCACCCACAAGAGCCACCCTAAGGCCAACCAAACTGGTCTCTGCCAGAAACAGCTTCAGAAAGAAATACTGTTGTGCGTCGCACCACGGCCGCCC